>MU129000.1:206026-227619 GCA_014904985.1 Hydnum rufescens UP504 | reverse complement strand
TTTTTCACACCTTCAATTCCCTAAATAGGAATTGAAGGTGTGAAAAATTGAAAAATGCCCAGAATGTCCAATATACACTCATTGTCCATGTAGAGTGCATATATACCATCAATATATTCAAATTTCAGCCAATTCTGATGCATAGAAGTGGCCCAATCCACTTTGCAATTAGCCATATCACACCTTATTGAGCTCTGACTCATTATCTTCTTCTTCTTAGAATTTTCTTGGACAAATATTTATTATATAGTATTTATTTTGCATCTACATGCTTACTATTAATGTGTACTGTGCTTGTAGCACCAGCACTTGGGTGCTTCTTGAGTATTGGCAGTTGCCAGCATTGAATTTTGCAACTACACAGCCACATCCTAAGGCAACACACATGACCACCACACAACCACCACACAACCTGCAACCCCACAACCACACCCCCACTGCTGTGGGTGTGTGGTCATAAGGTAAGTTTCCATTTTAGTAGGTACAATGGCACAAAAAGAGTAGTGAAAGCTACTCTTTTTGCACTGGTTTTAATCTCTTTACTAACAACTTTATTATTCTAGGTTATGGCTTTGTCCCAGGTGCCAACAAGGAGGCCCGACCTGCCACAAATGAGGACCTGTGGAGCAAGCCCCCCAGAACAACAAAGGAGACTGGTGAACAACAATGCCAAACAAAGGGACGAACCACACACCTGCAGTAGCAGGTGTGTGGTTCTATACAAGGTATGTAATGTACCCCCAATGGTGCAAAAAGAGCAGCGACAGCTGCTCTTTTTGTGTCACTTTTATTTTTTGAACTAATAATATTTTATTCTAGGTATCACCACAAATGAACCTGTGAAGCAAGCCAGAATGACAGCACCCTCACAAACGATGCACCACATGAAGAGAACCACACACCCGCTACTGCAGGTGTGTGGTTTTATACTCAGTATGTAATGTACCCCCCGACGGTGCAAAAAGAGCAGTGGAAGCTGCTCTTTTTGCATTGTTTTTCATTTTTTAACTAATAATTTTTCATTCTAGGTATCCTCACAAATGATGACCCACAGAGCAAGCCCACCACACCTGCAAGGGAGACTGGTGAATGATGACACACCACAAACCACACCCACAGTAGCAGGTGTGTGGTTCTATCTATGTATGTAACACACCCCTGATGATGCAAAAAGAGCAGTGAAAGCTGCTCTTTTTATGTCGCTTTTAATTTTTTAACTAATGATTTCTTATTCTAGGTATTGTCACAAATGGAGACCCATGAAGCAAGCCCCCCCAGAACAACAACACCCCCACAAACGATGACACACCACATGAAGAGAACCACACACCTGCAGTAGCAGGTGTGTGGTTCTATCTATGCAAGGTATGTAACACACCCCTGATGATGCAAAAAGAGCAGCAAAAGCTGCTCTTTTTGTATCACTTATAATTTTTTAACTAATGATTTCTTATTCTAGGTATTGTCACAAATGGAGACCCGCAAAGCAAGCCACCCCAGAATGACAACACCCCCATGAATAACGACGCACCACATGAAGAGAACCACACACCTGCAGTAGCAGGTGTGTGGTTCTATCTATGCAAGGTATGTAACACACCCCGACAACGCAAAAAGAGCAGCAAAAGCTGCTCTTTTTGTGTTGCTTATAATTTTTTAACTAATAATTTTTTATTCTAGGTATCACCACAAGTGAAGACCTGCGAAGCGAGCCCCCCAGAACAACAACATCACCATGAACAATGATGTGCTGAACAAAGAGATGAACCACACACCTGCAGTAGTGGGTGTGTGGTTCTATACAAGGTATGTAATGTAGTGCACCCCCAACAGCACAAAAAGAGCTGTGAAGGCAGCTCTTTTTGTGTTGCTTTAACTTTTACTAATCTAAAATTTTGTATTCTAGATCTTCCTTCTCCCCAAATGAGTATGTGCCCAAAAACCCCCCAACCCACTGTACAGAAAACCAGCAGTCGAGGGTATGCGACCCCGGGCAAAAATGAGTACCACACCCACCAATGTGGGTGTGTGGTACTACAAGGTATTTTTTTTTTAACTTTCTACATCTACAGTGACACGAAAGGAGCAGTGCAAGCTGCTCCTCCAGCATCACTTTGAATTTTTTTACTAACATACATTATCATTCCATTCCAGGATCAAATTTAAAGCTCCCGAAATGATGACAGACAGCCGCAACCCCCGAACAACCCACACAATGGTGAACCACCAAGCCACACCCACCCAAATGGCCACCAACAAGCCAGGTGAGCCCCATCCAAGCCCCAAGGCAGAAACGCCCAGTACCACATAGCCCCCTCAGCAGGGTGTGGTCTTTTATTTTTATTTTTATTTTTATTTGCAAGTGGTGCAAACAGAGCTGCAATAGCTGCTCTTTTTGCACTGCTTTGAATTTCCTCCTTACTATTTTGCTGCCTGACACCCCAGCAACATGCCCCCTGAACCCACATCTGAACACCAGACAACCCCCGTCCTAAGTCCCAAGGAAACAACAAATGGTACCACACACCTGCCCTAGCGGGTGTGTGGTATGTTTTTTTAATTGAATTTTTAAATCAATAAATACATTAGTTCATAAGAACAAAATACAAGACTGCCAAATGAAAACAGCCCCCACCTGGTGTATATAGTGATAATGATAATAAATAAATAACTATAAATGAAACACCAGAGGGGGGAATATAATAATAATTACTGGTGATTATCCCTGATAAGCCCACATGGCCCACTGTCCTGCAAGTCTGAGATTCTCTCCAAGTCCCAGTTTTGGCCAATTTTCAGCCAATTTTCGGCCATTTTGGCCAATTCTGGGCCAGGAGGTGAAATCATAAAAATGGCCATTTCAGCCAGAATAGTGATGGGACCTACTTAGGTACCATTATCTGCCCTGGAAGTGGTACCTAACTAGGTAGGCTTAGATGACTGACCAAGGTGCATTGACAGGCAAGGAGGGGCTCTAGGCATGTGAGCAGTTCTTTCCAAATTAGGATATTGTATTACATAATCAATACAGTCAGAGAGCTCCAGAGTGCAAAATTGTCTGAACCTAAATTAGTTCAACTGCATTGCTACAATTGGAAAGCACAAGGAAGTTGATTCCCAACATCACAAACTTTTCACATTATAACTTCTGATCACAGGTATATATGGACATTCTGAGACCAAGAAGTTATAGAAATACATCCTATCTACATGTGCTAGGTGGCCAAATAACACATAAGTGATCATGGCCAGCCTGGGAGAGGTGTGCTTATTTTGAAATAGTTTGCTTCTGGAAGTGATGACTTTTGTATGTCGCCTACCTTAGAACATGATGATGTACTCCTATACCACCTTAAACAGAGGAAGGCTGAACACGACTATCTCATAGAACAATGGCATGGAGCTACAAAACACATCCCATGTCTTGGTAATCCACCCAACTGGCTGGATTCACATGAACATATGACAATAATGACTTGGGTGGGTATGGAGGCAAGTTTCCCACTGGAATGTGAGGCAGGATGTGATCTCGATGGTGATGACATCGATGACTCTGATCTGGAGGATCTTATTAAGCTGGAACCACCAGCCCTCCTCATCAGTGAGTTTTCAAGATTGATTGATGGGGAGGATGAGAGATTTGATGATGTAGACTCAGATATGGATGATGTTGACGTCAATATTGAATGAAAAAATTCTTTGTGCTTGCACATTTTTGAAGGCAAATACTGCTATGTGTAGCTACACTGCTTCATTCAATACTCACCCATAGATGTAGCTACACTAAATAAATCAGGTAGAAACCATGTAGCTACACTATTTGAAGCACTCTGGGTGTAGCTACATGACTACCCTGAGGCACACAACTGTAGCTCCACTAATAGTCTAATTCAAAAATGTAGCAACACTACCCCTGAGCTCCTGGGGGCTCTGCCCCCGGACCCCTGGTGGTGCTACACTTCAGGTTGTGTAGCTACACTTATTTATATGGAACATTCTGACTGTAGCTCCACAAAGGTACACATTCAGTCCTACCTTGTTAGGTTGACATCTTCACAGGACAAAGTCAACCTAAGGAGGTTGCCAAAATGGGGGGCCTGAGGTGTAAAGGGTACATCTGAACCCAGCATCTGGGCCATTCCTAAATACATGCAATTTCACTGAGTGAGGGGAAACAAGAGGAAAGAAGGCCAAAACACTGACCCATTGCAATTGCTGTTTTCCCTGTACTCAGGGGTCCTGCCATGAGAATGGCCTGGCTGGCTATTTGGCCTTCTTGTACCATCTTGAGGATCAATCCTGCAGCCTTGTGGGCTTTCACCTGGCCAACCATCCCTTGGGAATTTGCTCTTGGCTCAAGTCTATCATCCAACCCAAAGCCCCGGATGTGGGAATTGGGACCTAAGAGAATGACCCAGGTGAAACCAGTGTGATAAACATGAATCCAAGGAATCCTTACTGCAGAGAAATAATTTTTGCTCTTGAAGTGCTGTTGACAAAGCCTTTATGGTTTACAGAAGTAAAAAAAGATGGAGATTCTATGCCCAAACACACATGGAAATGATAGGTGTAGATGTGTGCAGGGCTTTCCAACACAAACACCGCCAAAACCACAACCATACAAGTAATGGGACTTTACACCAAATTTTTGCTATAAAACCAAACTTGACACTGGAAATGGAATCCCAGCTACTGATCAGCTGACAACAGATTCACATTGGCCTCCATCATGATTTTGCCTGCCTGGATCTTGATTATGGATACCTAGATGATGGTGGTAGCTCTAGGCATTGTGGGTACAAGGTGAAAGAAGCACAGCACAAGCAGAGGGGAAATGGCTAGCAAAGGCCAGGAAGCTGCCAGACACATGCAAAGGATGGAGGCAAATCCAGAGTTAGTTCAGACCTGCTACTACCTTCCATGCAGGTGTGTTTTATATTACTTCTTTTTGATGGGGCCTTTCATATTATTAGAGCCAGGGAGAAATTAGTGCTGCATAAGGACACTACAAAGACAGGAAAATGAGATCGGTTGAAGAAAAACAGATTCCATCCTATGACAATTCACTAACCCATGCATGCTGGGCATACAATCAATCTGAGAAGCCGTTCATGCACAGTGTTCAGCTGGCCACAGATACAATAGGGACCCTCTTTGATGAGAATGAGACTGCTCAGGCAATGTGAATTTTGAGAATGGAGCCAGAGCTCACTTTCTGATCATCGGCAAGCATTGCAAAGTCTATTGGCTTGGCTTGTTAGAGATCAAGAAATATGCAGAGTCGTGTGCTGTAACACTGGCAAGACAAGAGCACCAATTTCAGGTCTTGGAAGTGTCCTGGAAGAACTATCTATAAGCAAATACATGCATCCACATCTGCATTGCTGTGATGATGTTAGTGTTGCCAGCATTTGCCTGTGGGTTACTCCACAAACAGCACAGCCATGATGGATGGACACACAGCAATGGATGCGCAGCGGTGGACGCACAGCCCATGTACATTGGAACCAGATCCCATATTCCTTCTCTTGTGTGACATAAGAGTCTGGGATGTCCTTATGGACTTCCCGTTAGAGTGCATGTATTGCCTTGTCATTGTCAGGGCTGGTCAGGTTGCCCTACAGGGCAGCACTTTCACAGATGTAAGGCATTCCTTACCAGGAGAACATCCCCAAAATCTGTTTTCTTTTCTATTTCTTGTTGATTCAGTGGGTGCTGGATTCATTACATAAGATGTACTATTAGTTATCACCTCTGTTGCCATGATCGGGTACTTGCTGCAACCCCTCTAGCCCCTTCAATTCTCACCCATTGCAGCCCATATCTGGTACTTAGGTGCAGGCAGTATATATCTAGGGCTCTGTGCAAAGAGAACTCAAAAAATCATGAAATTGTTGCTTCTTTACAGTACATTACTCTTGAAAATGATGAGAATTTAATGGTTTTGAATCACTTGAAGTGCTTTAGTAAGTCAACAAGCCATTTCACTGGGAAAATATTGTCTTTGGGTTGTGGACTACCCTTCTAGCAAGTCATAAATGAAATACCAGTCATACTGGAGGTGAATTGGGGTTGTAAATGTCTGAAGGATCATGTGAGCGGCTTGCCACCAGAACAACCTCATGCCTAATTACCGCCACCTGCAGTCCCATCCCAGAAATAATCAATCCCCCATCACTTCCCTCACCAATGGCCTCAATTGGGGCCAAGACCTTAATGGCTAGGAGCCCATATGAGCTTAATGGAATTTTATATTGAGTCTGGACAAGTACAATACATGATAGACCAGATAGTGATATATCCAGGTCTACCACCCTCTGACTCATGTCTCCAAGCTCAGAAATACTCTAGATAAAGGTACAGCAAGGGTTCTATCGGTGTCAAGTGGTGGAAAGGAATGGCGGCAACTACCCGATATCACGAACTTGCCATTGCCGAAATGACCGCTTGATGCGGATCCCTTCCAAAACACTCAATTCTCCATATATTCCTCCCTAATTTTTAGAGCCTGTGTAGAGTATCATTTACTATGTTTCTGCCAAGTTTGAGCACAATCTGAGCTCTCTAGCTTGTGCAAGAGCTTTTTTTCTGACTTCGCGGCAAGTACCCGATAATGAATAGTATGTGGTACCGATCGGAATCGGCTGCGGACCAATCCGCTGCCATTTCTATCTATCTTTGTATGCTTTCCTTCCTCAAATGGCACCAACAAAAGCTGTTCAACTGAAATACTCGGAACTCTTTCCGCGAATCATTCTCCTTCAAGATCTCTCCTCTCGAAGACATAAGAACTGCGCCTCCATAACAGTTCTGCTTGCCTCGTCTTCCCTTCAACCATGTCTGTCACAGCTGGACGAACCTATGTTGTAGGACCCGCCACTTGCACGTCTCATAGATGGGGCCCGCTAACTCGCTCTTGAACTAGTTTGTCAATGTCCAGACAGGCACTGCTGTGGATCTCGATCGACCGAACCTTAAGGTGAGGGTGATCATTACAGTTTAATTGTGTCTCTTCCCTCATCATGGCAAATGTGCAGTGCGCTTATTATCATCGTGTTATTCATGGGCTATGCCGTTTCCAATGATGCCGCGATAGGAACGTAATTGGATGGCCTGTCCATAACGGTCTTAATCAGCAGGTTTGCGTTCCAACTCGACGTACCCTTGTTAGTCTTACTTAACCGACTTAACCTCTCAGTGGACCCTCGAAGATGCTGGTGATGACTTCTTCCGCATCAAGAATACCTTCGGAAGGTATCTCTGTATTGACGGTGATGCCGAGAAAGGCACACGCGTGATTGGTAGCGACCACCAACAGACCTGGAAGATCACGCCAGATGATCACCACCCAAATGAACCAGGTTATATCAGGTACACTTCTTCCATTTTTCTCTTTGGTTACTGTTCTACCGCCAGCCTCCTAGAATTTTCTACCCTGGAACAAATTTGTATCTCGACGTTGAAGGCGGAAGACCTGCTCCCGAAACTCCCATCGTGCTCTGGGAGGATCCCGAGAACAGTGGGTGGTTCTTCCCTTCAATCATGCCTTTCACGGCTGGATCTACCTATGTTGTAGGATCCACTACCTGCGCGTCTCATAGATGTAATCCGTAACTTCCTCTTGAATTAGTTCGTGAATGTTCACGCAGGCACCGCTGCGGATCTCAGCATGCAGAACTATAAGGTCAGTGTGATCGTGACAGCTCAACTATGTAGCTTTCCTCATGGTGTTAAATGTGCAGTGCGTTTATTATCATCAACTTATTTGTGGGCCATGCCGTTTCCAATGACACCACGGTAGGGACGTAATCGGATATCCAATCCATAAAGGCACCAATCAGCAGGTTCGTGTTCCAACCCGCCATACCCTTGTGAACCTTACTTAACGTGTCCTCAGTGGACTCTCGGATATGCTGGTGGCTTCTTCCGCATCAAGAACGGCACTGGAAAGTACCTCTGTATCGACGGTTATGCCCAAAATGGCGCACACGTGATCGTTAGCGATCACCAGCAGACTTGGAAGATCACGGCCGACGATCACGAGCCAGGTCATATGAGGTATCCTCTTTCGCTTTTTCTGTCCCTTTGCTTGCTGTTACCACCGGCCTCGTAGAATTATCTACCCTGGAACGAACTTGTATCTCGACCTTGCCGGCGGATCTGTTCCGTACACTCCCATCCTACTCTGTGAAAAGACTGGCGGAAAGAACCAGGCCTGGTCCTTCCAATCTCCTTAGATTTGATTGTGAGTCCGATAATATCATTCGCGATGTTTAGTCTCACCGCCCCAAGGCTCTATAGAGTGGTGTTCAACGTGGCATCTTGCTGTCTCATACACCAATAACAAATATGCTACGATTTGTTCCATTGAGCAAGATATAATTTCCAGTTGTTCTAATACTTGCCCATCTCGTCCATATCTGGGAATACCCTCGACAGACACGGGCTGCCGTGAAAATTGAAGGAAGATGGCCTGAGTTATTAAACTGAGAAGGCCGACGTTACTAAACACTGGCTTGTTTAGCTAGAGTAATAACCGAGCGCCAACAGTGGCCCTTTTGCAAGAGGGATAATTTAAATAGATATTTCTCGCCGGCTTTTCCACTCTGATTGCTTTTTCGCAGTTCCTTCATATTTGGGACATGGTACATCCATATACAAGATGAAGATATGTGGCGTTAAAAGTCGCAAATGACATCATGGGCTCATAATCAAGGCTACAGTGATTGAAAGAACCAGGCCTGGTTCTTTCCGGGACTCGTCTCCCAGAGCTGGACACGAGCTCCCGGAGTAGAATTTCCACGGTCCTCAAGGTCAAGATTGAGGTGCGTTCCAGGTAAGAAATTCTACGAATCCGGCGGTTAGAAACATCAAGGAAGGCGACGAGAAAATGTCCGTTCGGATGCTGACCATCAGGTGTGATCTTCCAGATCTGCTGATGATTGCTACCAATCACGCGTGCGCCATTCTGGACGTGGCCGTCGACAGACAGATATTTTCCACTGCCGTTCTTGATGCGGAAGAAGCCATCGGCAGCATCTACGACCCTGCTGTGGTATCATTGGGAACAGCTTGGCCCACGAATAACATGATGGTAATCAACACACTGTACATTTAACATGAAGGAAGATATATAGTCGAACTGTCACGATCACCCGCCTTACTTACTGCTCACTCCGCTGGGATCCGCGGCAGTGCCAGGCCTTGACATTGACAAACTAGTTCAGAAGGTTACGGACTCAGCGCATGAGGCGTGCAAGTGGCGGGTCCTAGATCATAGGCTGATCCGCCTTGGGAAGACATGATTAAAGAGGAGGGGGTGCACGGACACTGTCGTAGAGGGGCAGTTCTCATGTCTTCGAGAAGTTGATTGGAACAGGCAAGATCGCCAAGAGATTTCGAAGGAGAACTAAGAGGTCAGATCAGATTCTGATTGAGCTCCACCTATTCGTACGCGAGGAACCAGACAAGACTAGAAGTAGAATGAGAACGAGTATTATCGAATCCACCGGGAATCTCCAGAAACTATTCCCGACGCGTGCCAGTCACAAGCTTTAGCAGGTAGTGGTCGCTACTGCTGTGCTCGCCAGTTCATTGCTCAATTGTACCGGACGTTCGAGTGGCGGTATCCTCGTCCCGCGATGTTTTCAGCTTGTTTATATCGTTTCAATCGATCCCTTGGCGTGCCATCTTGCTCTTGCTCCGATCTGATTGGGGAAATTTCTGGGCCATGTCACCTGTCTTGCTGCCGGCGTTAGCTTTTGGAAATTTTGGATACGGTGATTCTAAATAGCGATGATTACCCTTGTCATGTTTAAAGCACTATAGAGGCACTTTCTCAGTGCATATGCCCCGTCATATCTGTCCAGGGCAGAGATCAAACTTCGACATAGGTGAAGGCTCTTTGGCGGAGGAGACCGCCAAAGTGCCGTCGCACTGGTACCATCTGTAAAGTCTTCCCGGTGTGGGCGTCCTATACATATAGGGCTGTGTGTACAGTCCCGCGACAAGTGGCCCCTATGACCCGCCTAGCCAGGGCGTTCGAGCCTATGCAGGGCGATCCCACAGGTCTCTGCAACCGCATTGTAATGGTGTGATTGGCACAGACGTCGCCGATACAATGTTCCTCGCACTCCTTTCCTGTGCACATGAACATAATGGCTCCTATTCGTGCCCGTTGGATCCAAGACTCAGCGGCACTTCCAAATAGAAGACATTACCTACTTCCAACGAGCCCCGATCACCGCTGCTCACGCAGGGTGCACAAAAAACCTTGTGTTCATTACAACATTACAGTCCTGCCCTTCCGACGCATTCAACACCCATAAATGCCATCATGGTGATTTCGCTCCGTCATCTGAACACGACCGCATGTGCTATGATACATCGCACGATGACCCTATGGAATGCGACAAAAAGTCTGATGTGTCGAACACCCGCAACAACATTACGGATCCCCCTATCGAATCTGACAACAAGAGAAGTAAGAAAAAGGCCGGTTGAACACACGACAAACAGTAACTTGACGTCAGTCTTCGGTTACGTATTTTTTTCCGCCTGTTAAGTAGTCTTTAGGTTAAGGTGTTTTAACTTCTCTTTATTCCATAACGCCTCCATGAGATCCATGTACCAGCTGCTCGTCAGATCTCCGATAGCAGGAGCCTCGTGGCGGACCAAGGGCCGAGGCTTAGGTCGTGCAGTTTCGTCCTCAGTGTGGAATAGTCTCGTGGGTCTAAGGACCTGTAGCATAACACAATAGGATTGACGTACAGAAATACCTATATTTGCATCTGCACATCCTGAGGTGGCGCCTCTTCGTCAAAAATCATGGTGCCTTGTTGCTCTTTCAGCCATTGGACACTCCTCTTCTCATCCAAGAAATAGTATAACACCGCCTGAGGTCATCCACGTCCACCGCATCCGCCTTCCGTTTCTTGGCGACGATGTCCGCGCATGAGATCAAGTTCAGGGCGTATCGCAAAGTTGTTTGCGATGCCATGGACGTCAGGACCGCTAAGGATCCCTCCGTCAAGTTCACGTCTTCTTCTTGGCACCTGTTGAGTGCGCAGTGCGCTCATGATCAAGGAACTTTTCCACAGAGGTGGAAAATAACATACCGGATTTTTATAATCTGTTCAATGTCTTCAGGCTCGTATGGACGCGTACTGATAATGAGAACACGATCTAGTAGATCGACCGGAAGACCGTGGGGCTTCGGAAATTAGTACCACGGATACGGGCCATGCCTCTATTGGATGCCATGATCACGATCGGTGCCAGTTCGTCCTCCAGCGCCCGGTTTAAGAATGAGAAGCATTCGATGTCGAGCATGTGTACCTCGTCAATGAAAAGCACCTGCACAAACGCCGATATCATTCGTAATCAGCAATATGGCAGAAGCCGAACTTGACCTCACACCAGGGATAATTTCAGCTTTGCCTTCCTCTTTCCATTCCCCAACTTTGGAATTGATTTGATCCCGGAGCTCCGCCTTGATTTCCCCAGTATCACCAGCGAACAAAGCGAGAAACCCTGGGTTCGGCTATTGATAACGTCGATCTCATGGAGGGATACCGTATGCACCACCTCTTTTCGTTTTTGGATTTCGCCGTCTGGGCACTGAACAAATTTCGTCTATAAAATATGAACTGTTAGTGACGGCCGACGAAAAAGAGGAATAAACAAGAATACATCGGCACCCATGGCATCATAATCGCGAGATCGAGCGAATGACCTCCCCAATTTTGTTACTTTCCCGGAAGCCTTGTCGACAATGATCACGTCCCCCGCAATAACCTTTTCTTTCCTTAGCGCATCGATCATTTTGTGCCCGAGATCGTACACAGTCTCCATGTCCGTCGTTTTGATAGTCAGTTTACCGGTTTTTGTGGCCTTGAGCAAATGTTGTCAAGGATGAGCGGCATTTTTTAAAATAAAGGGAATGCGGACCCCAGTTAAACTCTGGTCTATTTGGAGCTCAACAACTTCACCCTCAATGATTTCTGTTTCTTCCTTTATGCGCACGCCAATACTTCGCCGAAAAGCCTGGGTCAAGGCTTCAGTCTTCGACAGAGAAAGGGAGAAAACTTCGCTGGCGGCGATCATGGTAAAGGGTACATCTGAGCCCAGCGTCTGGGCCATTCCTAAATACACGCAATTGCACTGAGTGAGGGGAAGCGAGAGGAAAGAGGCCAAAACACTCACCCATTGCAATCGCTGTTTTCCCTGTACTCGGGGGTCCTGCCATGAGAATTGCCCGGCCGGCTATTCGGCCTTCTTGTACCATCTTGAGGATCAATCCCGCAGCCTTGCGGGCTTTCGCCTGGCCAACCATTCCTTGGGAATTTGCTCTTGGCTCAAGTCTATCATCCAACCCGAGGCCCCGAATGTGGGAATGGGCGCCTGAGAGGATAACCCAGGTGAAACCAGTGTGATAAACGCGAATCTGTGCGCGAGACTGTACCGATTCGTTCCATGCGTGTAATATCTCGCAATTCGCTGGTTCCGGTGGAAATTTGGGCAGCCTAGATTCATCTTCATATAAGATACAGGTCTCCGCTTCGCCTATAAGTAAAGTACAGACCATCGTGAGCCGTACGCGACTGGCGAATATTTGAGCAGCGCCGCCTCGGACAATGCCGAATGCGTGACACTGTGTGTGTGTAAATCTCGATTTATAGACCGCAACAGGCTGCTCCCGAACGCGCCAAGGCGGTGGCTTCCCAAGACAAGTATCATACATGAGTCACATGACATCCACTGTAGTACCGACCGCTCATAGCTGGCATGAGGAACTATAGGATCGGGTAACGGCGACGAGCGCCAATCCCCGACTCTCATGTCCGAGATTTTCGAAGTGTGATGGAAGGCTTCAAAGAGAATGAACAGGGCTTCGGGTGTCTCGTCCTGTCTGGCACAGCTCTAGCACTGTGGTCTGCACCTCATAAGCCTCCTCCAGAGCACTCAAATCAATCAAATTCAGCGACAATTTGTCAATTTGTTTGCTAGTGCCGTCGCATCAAGTTTCATCCGAGAGGTACTTTGTAGCTCGTTCAGAAGTTGCAACGTCGCCGACACTGTTTCACGAAGTTGTCGCATTTGGTTCCCGTATCCCAAATCCCTCCAATCGTCCTTGAACAGCTATTCCGATCTGCTCGAACACTGCTTGGCCCGCCGGGAGCTGGAGGAGATCATGCATGCTGGCCGAAGAGGTCGAAGGTTAAATAATGGCATTGTTGTTATCCAAGAACGGGGCCCTGGAACACAGATTGCTTACGGCAGGGTCCTTTACAGTCTCCACTGGTCGTTCCCCGTCACCTTCCTCAGGTAAGAGTACTGGCGTCCGCACTCTCCACAAAATTTACCATGCTTATCAGCGTGAGGATCTTGATAAGGTCAGTATGACTTCACTTCAAGAATGACGGTGTTAGGCATGCGCCCACCTGACAGGTGCTGAAGTAATCCATCAGATTGTCTGTGTGCCTTGATATCGCGACTTTAATCTCCTCACTCTTCACGTAGGCGCCCAGCGCTCCCAAATGGGACCAGCGCTCTGTATTCTCTTGGATTGACATCAAGTTGCTACCACCGAAAGAGACGGATCTGAGTGAAGAGGGTATCCAATGGCAATGGAGAACCAACCTCTTTAGAGCAAATAGCCTGGCCGCGGTTGGCGTACCATCGAGAATAGGCACCTTACTCATCGTCAAGTCGTCCACCAGAGATTGGAGAAATTTCACGACTTGATTCATAAGGTGTGCACAGTCATCCCTGTTTTGAAGCATGTCCTCCATAGTGCGGATAATCCCTGATGCGACATCCACGACCTGACGTAGAGGATCAGCAATAGACAGTGGAAGAGTAGGTATGTGTTCGAGCATGGTGCCTATAGCGGCAGCGGGATCCCAGCCGGGGGCGCTGGGGTGGCCGTTGATGTACTCTGGATACATACGCCGAAGGGGTGGTTGGTTTGGGGGGACCGGAAACTCGGGAAGACGAGCTGGAGTGGTAGAGTTGATCTCCGAAACGAGCCTAAGACCACAGAGGATACTCGACATCGGATTCATGTGACAATGTATTACATTTGGTCTTGTCAGAATCCCTCGGTTCTGAAAAGAGTCAGCAATCTTAGGCTTCTATACCAATAATGCGACTTTGACCTGGTTCGATAGAGCCAAGCTTGACACGCAGCTTAGCATGCGCATTCTCGTATGATTGGAGGGGTGGCGGGCTTTCTTTCGCATTGTGGGTTGATTCATTCGTTTTTTTGGTGTGTTTGGCGACGTGTTTTCCTTCGCCGGGCGCGGTTTTCATGTGGTGGATATTTGACTGGGGGTTGTGCGGATTCTGATGTGAATGACCTATAAAGAATGATAAGTTAAAAAACTAAAAAGGCACTGTAATCAAAAAACTAATCCGCCAAAGCAGGTGTGGGATTGTACCTTACTTGTCGCGTTATTGAGGGCCGGACATTCGTGCGGGTTCATGCGCGGCTTAACGTGTGCGTTCTCGACTGTTTGTTTGTACAGGTAGAGTCCTGTGTCGTAGAATAATGAAAGGAAAATTAATTAAAGAGGAAAAAAAAAAACTTACCTCCATGCCCGTTACAGCGGATGTGGTTCGTTTAACGTGTTCTCATTTGGTATGTTGTCGTTGGACGAGTCGTTGTTTGCCGCAATGTTGTTTGGCGTGTTGTCGTTCGGCGGATTTCCGGTTGGGGCTTGTGCGGGTGGTGGTTCAGATAGTCAGTGGCAACTCCAGATTTCAATACTGGAGATGCAGAGTATATTCGTGAACCAGGACCCAGCTGATAAACAACGTTATTGGGGCCCACCTAACATTGCCCTATGTCGTGTCTGCCCCTTACAAGCAGACCGAACGACCGAGATCCAGTTAAGCTACTGTACGTTCCCCAGCGAGAACGATATTGGTGCGCTCGTGCTTCGAAATACATCCGATAACAGAGTATCCGGTGTTCATGCCGATGAGATTATGGCGCGTTTTCAAAAGAGCGGGGTGCTTTAAGATCATGAAGGGCCGTCTTTGGGAGGTCCGAGGCTTTGTCAAACACTGAGGATAGGTGAGATTGAGGACTGATGATCAAGTAGGAGGGGGTTCGTATGTGAAGATGCAAGTCGGAGAATATCTGCAGCACCCCCTTTCATCGCAGAACGTCAAGGAAGATTGTGAGCGCCGAAGGGAACCTGCTTTGAGAAGTGAGGTCAATAGTTCCTTGCGCCCGAGTGTCAAATATTCTCTCAGGGCTTCCACGCCAGCATCCTTGAACCCTTGAACGTGGGATCTGATTGTGCGAGTTGGAAGGCGAGGTGTGGAAAAGGGATCCCGTAAAGGTTTGACACCCTCCGAGAGAAGAAGCTAGCTATTGCTCCTGGCATGGTCTTCGTTTTCAGTGATGGTTTTCGCATTTGCCAATTCCAGGTCCGCCGAGCCAGTACCCGAACCATCGGGAGGAATATTACCATGGGTAAGGAGCTTAAAGACCTGATGAAGGACGTTCCCACTATGACGACCAATACCAGCACCGACTGCAAGAGCTCGGCACCCAGTACCTAAACACCCTTGACCTCGAGCGATCGAAGGGTAGCTCATTTATAGATTAGAAGTGAACTTGCATCAACGGATTCACTCGCGGATTTCGAAATTCGAAGTAGGAGGCAAGGGTGCTTGGATTGGGATATATATCGTACTGGGAGGAGGCGGACCCAACGATTCGGGCGTGTACGGTAGGCCGATGAGGTTATGGCGTGTTTCGAAGCAAAAATGAGTCAAAAGTCAAATCAGTCCATCCGTCTTGGATCCATGGAACGAACGAGAGAAGACGATTGGCCGCGCGTTCTAGTGATAGCTCCTGCAACCCGAACGGTAGAGCTATATGGACACCGATGATTAGAACGATTCTAGTCACACAAACACCATTGACAAGGTGGAACCATCGAGCTAGGGGTGTCTGGTAACGAATTCACATCACGCTCAATTGACCACTGAGAATTAAAGGGAGAATGAGTGGAAGCCTGAGATAAAGAGAGAACGTTGCAGTATCCGTTTCCTCGTGACATGGATTACTCCGAAATATGGGTGAAGCCGAGGTTGCACTGCCCTGGAAGCACTGCCATGGAAGAATTATACTAAATATGGAAGTTGTCAGGTCACCTGACAACCTCATTCCAAAACCCTTTCTTACTTAAACGTAAGAGATATTAGATTCAAATTCATTTCGAGGCAAGGGACAATACACTCCCTGCCCTTGGCCTTGCAAGGAGAATAATTGATATGAATCTTTTCTCGCCTTGCGACTCGAATCTCCTTCGCGGCGGGTTTCCTCAGTTCTTTGGTATTGGGCTATAGTACATCAGATGGGGCAAAGATATGTAGGGTTACAAGTCACAAATGACATCATCATGATCATTGCTGCGGAGATTGGAAGAACCAGGCCTGGTTCTTTCCGGGTGTCTTTTCCCAAAGCTGAACGCGAGTTCCCGGAGCAGGATTTCCAAAGTCCTCGAGGTCGAGATTGAAATGAGTCCAGGCACGAAAATTCTGCGAAGCCGGCGGTGATGAACAGCGAGTAAAAGAGACGGGAAACGAAGAACGGTACCTGATGTAGCCTTGTTCGTTTGGATGCTGATCGTCAGGGAGGATCTTCCAGGTCTGCTGATGATCACTGCCGATAACGCGGGCGCCGTTCTGGACGTGGCCCTCGACAGAGAGATATTTTCCACTGCCGTTCTTGATGCGGAAGAAACCTTCACCAGCGTCTTCAAGAGTCCACTGAGAACACGTTAAGTAAGTGTGACAAGGGTACGACGAGTTAGAACACGCACTTGCTGATTGGTGCCTCTATGAGTCCCAAATCCGATTATGTCCCTACCGACGGTCTCATTGGAAACGGCATCGTGCATGAGTAACATGATGATAATAAACGCACTGCACAGCTAGCATGGTGAGGAAAGGGACATAGGCCGAACTGTCACAGATGACTCTGACCTTATTGTTCCCTCCACTGAGATCGGCAGCGGTGCCTGCCTTGACAGTTGACAAACTAGTTGAGGAGAAGGTTACGAACGTCATATATGAGATGTGCAAGTGGTGGGTCCTACAACATAGGTTGATCCGCCTTGGAAAGACATGATTCAAGGGGAGGGTGCAACTTGAAAGAGCACCGTCGTGGAGGAGCTAGTTCTTATGTCTCAGAGAAGTCGATTGTCACAGGCAAGATCACCAAGAGATCCCGAAAGAGACAGAGACGTGACAGGTGACGTCAGTTTCTGATTGAGCTCCACCTATTCGAGCGAGACATACAGATTCTGTCTTGTATGACAGAAGCAGAGTAAGATCAAGATATCGTATCGAATTCACTGGGAATCTCCAGAAACTATCTTGTTGTCACTGCACGCCAGCCGCAAGCTTTTACAGGCTCAGTAGAAGTCGCTACTCCTGCTGCAGAGTCGCAGTCTCGTAACCAGTACCGGAGGGTTGTCAGTCGTCACTTGCACCGGACATTACCGCTGGTGATGGTACTGTTGGTACGATGTTTCAGTACTTGTCGTGTCAATCGATATTTCCATGGCGTGGCATGTCATCTTGCTTATGCTCCGTTCTTATTGGGGATATCTGGGCTGTCACCTGTCATTCCTGCTGGCGTTAGCTTTTGGAAAACGTTTGGAAACGTGACTCTCATGGCGATGATATGATCTAGATGGGGATCATTACCGTTGTTCATACTTAAAGCACTATCGAGGCGCTTTCTCAGTGCATATTTCCTGTTATATTTTTCTAGGCAGAGATCGGACTCCGATCCACTTCGCGCTCACTCAGGTGATCACGGGCGGACTATTCCATGAAATGGATGGTTTGTCGATGATCTCCTGATAAGGAATCGTTTTCGGACCCGGGTTCGTAAAAGCCCCGCAGCCGCAGTGGTTACACGGACATCGGTGGAGACTCTTCGGCGCGCGATAATGTTCACTGGTACCCTCTGTGCAAAGTCTTCCCCGTGTGGGCGTCCTACACACACAGGGCTGTGTGCAGAGTCTCGCGAGAGATGGTCCACATCATCTGCCTAGCCACGGCATTCGAGCCCATGCACGGTCCCACAGATCTCTGCAACCGCATTGTAATAGCGTGATTTGCGCATGACGCTGCAACCGATACTGTGTCTCTCGCACTCATTTATTGCAGCACATTTTTCGAGTACTTCGTGGACACTATTTCAATGGTCGGCGAACGATGGTTGGTGCGTAGTCAATTGCCAGGGATGGCCTCACTGTTCTTCTCGACGGAAAGAGTCGCTCTGTATATTGACAGAAAGTTGACGCTACTCGTGCCAAGAACAATCCGACGCGATGTCCGTTCTAGACTCGCCCATTCTCCGAAGCGGCTGCAATCCGCTTGACCATATCTAGTTACATATGCCCATGAAGCTAGAGGCTGGCACCTGTAACGTAATCCTATAGATACGGCTCGGTCCGAGGCCGCGGCCAAGTTCCCAACTGCTCATATCCGCCAGGTCGCCCATCTTACCAAGAACGCTCGACCACAAGGCTGCTCGTTATTCCGCGCTCCATTAGGTGCCCTATTCGATCTCGAATTCGAATTCTATCGAGCGGATCTCAAGTCGGCGAAATGGAGTACCATTGTGAATCTCCTTGCATGGTGTCTCGACACCTAGAAATTATTCGATGTAGGGGGCAGCGCTGAAGGGTCCTCAAACTGCGCGAGGAACATGAAGAGGCATGCCGCTGTACTTGCTCAGTCATTCCAAGCCAGTAGACACATGTTGTCTCTTCTCGACGGCCGGATTCTCAATCTCCGCAGCTGAGCCTCGAGTAACGGAAATAGAAATTAATTTGCATTATGTGAAGAAATCTCCATTGTTTTGTTCACCGTAAAGTGACTACGCCTTGATAGTTCTTTCTCTAATATAGCTAGAAGTAAAGTTGCACTTGAGAACATTAAACTGAAAATGGCTTCCTGTCCTTCCGATGATCCAAGTGTCCTGGCGAGCCCTGGATGCCTTTGGGAAAATACAGCCAATGTCGGGAGCAAATCATTTCCATGGCGCTTGCTATTACGCTATTACCTTAGGGGCGGCCACAGGGTATATAAAATAGAGCTTCACCGCCACACGTTCACGTCGGTGCCGAGATTTAATAGCATCTGCCTTCTCAGTTTAATGACTCCCTTTTCTCTCAAGCTCCAAGGCCTGCGTCTGTCGAGGGTATTCCAAACATTACCAAGTACGGATGAGATGGACAAGTGGCAACACAAGTAGAAATTACATCGTTCTCAATGGAACAATTCGTCGCACATTTGATATCGGTGTATGAGACAGGAAGATGTCACATCGACCCCTGTATGGAACCTTGGGATGACGAGACTAAAAGTCGCGAATGAAATCCTAGGACTCACAATCAAACCTTCGGTACGAAGAACCAGACCTCGTTGGGTGAGTCATTTCCCCAGATCTGGACGCGAGTGCCCGGAGTAGGATTTCCGTTGTCCAGGTCAATAACGGAATTGGTTGAGGAGAAGGCAATTCTAGGAGGCCGACGGTTTTGAGCAGCAAGAAAAGAGCGGGGGAAAGGAAGGGTACCTGAAACGACTTGGATCCCCACTCTCAGGGAAGATCCTCCAGGTCTGTTGGTGAGCGCTACAGATCGCACGTGTGCCGTTCGAGATGTCACCCTCGAGACAGAAATATTTCCCGAGGCCGTTCAAGTTCTTGATGCGAACAAAGCCATCACCAGCATCTTCGAGAATCCACTGACGACGCGGTAAGTACAGACTGAGAAGAGTACGGTGGGTTGGAACACAAACCTGCTGGTTGGTGTTTCCATCAATGGGAAATCTGGCTACATACCTACCACGGTATCATTGGAAGTGGCACGACCCATTAAGAACATGATAATAAACGCACTGCACATTCAATACGATGAGCAAAGATACATTTCAAACTGCAACAATAACCTTCACCTTATTGTTGTTTGCGTCGAGATCCAAGCAGTGCCGGCCCTGGCATTGATAATCTAGTTTGAGAAGGGGTTATGGACTCCGTATATGAGATGCACAAATGGTGGACCTTACGGTATAGGGTAATCCGAATTCGAGGGCCATGGTTGGGAGGGATGCACTGCAACTAGTGCTGATTGTGGAGGTGTGGTTCTTATATCTTCGAGAAGGCAATTATCATGGTGAAGATCACCCAAAGATGCTGGTAAAGGGGCGACAGGTGACATGAAATTCTGATTCGTGCCTGGCAGTGGGGCCCGATTCGTCCAGGACCCTTTCATAGACGCAAGCCATAGGAGATTGTATTCCCTGTTGAGGTACCAGATAAATCACGTGATTTAACAGGATGAGGCAAAAATGACTGCCAGTGGGATGGGCCTTCGGAATCTGGCTTCCGGCCTTTGAAGCCTGGAGCAATTGATTTTGCTGATAGAGGGTCCTCAAACTATCCGAGGAACATAAGGATGATTTGGGGCATCGCTGCACTTAGTCATTCCAAGGCCCAGAATAAGAACAAATTCATATTGTCTCTTCTCGACACTGGAACACGGCCGGATTCTCAATCTCTGCGACTGAGCCTCGGGTACCGGAAATAGCAATGTACTCCCGTAAATCAAACCTCTGTAAATAGTGGTAAACCAGACTAGAAACACATTCGCATATATGTGAAATTCCATGGTGGGCTCGGTTATCACCCTATAGCTACGCGGTATATAAAATAGACTTCCACCCCGATTGCACCCCCACACGTCCTCGGTGCCGAAGCAAGCCAGGATTTAATAGCATCTACCTTCTCAGTTTATTAATAATGACTCAGTCCATCTTCTTTCGAGTTTCAAGGTGTGCGTCTGTCGAGGGTATTCCAAATGTTATCAAGTATGGATGGGATTGGCAAGAACTGGAAATTACATCTAGGGAACAATTTGTCGCAGATGTCATATTTGATATCGGTGGTGTATCGGACAGGAGGATGAGAACCACTGTATAAATCAAAATGGGCGCTTTGGCTATTACGCTATTACCTTAGGGGCGGCCACAGGGTATATAAAATAGAGCTTCACCGCCACACCTTCACGTCGGTGCCGAGATTTAATAGCATCTGCCTTCTCAGTTTATGACTCCCTTTTCTCTCAAGCTCCAAGGCCTGCGTCTGTCGAGGGTATTCCAAACATTACCAAGTACGGATGAGATGGACAAGTGGCAACACAAGTAGAAATTACATCGTTCTCAATGGAACAATTCGTCGCACATTTGATATCGGTGTATGAGACAGGAAGATGTCACATCGACCCCTGTATGGAACCTTGGGATGACGAGACTAAAGTCAGCGAATGAAATCCTAGGACTCACAATAAAACCTTCGGTACGAAGAACCAGACCTCGTTAGGTGAGCCATTTCCCCAGATCTGGACGCGAGTGCCCGGAGTAGGATTTCCGCCGTCCAGGTCAATAACAGAATTGGTTGAGGTGAAGGCAATTCTAGGAGGCCGACGGTTTTGAGCAGCAAGGAAAGAGCGGGGGAAAGGAAGGTGCCTGAAACGACTTGGATCCCCACTCTCAGGGAT
>MU129000.1:170447-199851 GCA_014904985.1 Hydnum rufescens UP504 | reverse complement strand
ATCTTAGTTACAATGCCCATGAAGCCAGAGGCTGGTACCTGTAACCCTATAGATACGGCATCCGTCCGAGGCCGAGGCCGAGTTCCTAACTGCTCATATCCGCCAGGTCGCCCCCATCTTACCAAGAACGCTCGACCACACGGCCGCTCGTTATTCCGCGCATTGGGTGCCCTATTCGATGTGAATTCGAATTCTATCGAGCGGGTCTCAAGTCGGCGAAATGAAGTACCATTGTGAATCTCCTTGCATAGTATCTCGACACCGAGAAATTATTCGATGTAGGGGGCAGCGTTGAAGGGTCCTCAAACTGCGCGAGGAGCATGAAGAGGCATGCCGCTGTACTTGTACTCAGTCATTCCAAGGCCCAGAGTAAGGACGGGCTCATGTTATCTCTTCTCGACGGCCGGATTCTCAATTTCCGCAACTGAGCCTCGAGAAATTAATTTGCCTATGTGAAGAAATCCACATCGTTTTGTTCACTGTAAAGTGACCATGCCTTGGTAGTTCTTTCTCTAATATAACCAAAAGTAAACTGGCACTTGAGAACATTAAACTGAAAATGGCTTCCTGTCCTTCCATGGTCCAAGTGTCCTGCCAAGCCTTGAAAGCCTTTGGGAAAATACGGCCAATGTAGGGAGCAAATCATTTTTCCCGGGGCGCTTAGTTGCTACCTCAGCGGAGCCCACAGGTATATAATAGAGCCCCACCGCCACTGGCTAGGATTTAATAGCATCTGCTTCTCAATTTAATGAGCTCCAAGGCCTGCGTCTGTCGAAGGTATTCCAAGTACGGATGAGATGGACAAGTGGCAAAACAAGTAGAAATTACATCGTCCTCAATCGAACAATTCGTCGCACATTTGATATCGGTGTATGAGACAGGAAGATGTCACATCGACTCCTGTATGGAACCTTCAGACTAAAAGTCGCGAATGAAATCCTAGGACTCACAATCAAACCTTCAGATGTTTGAAGATCCAGACTTGGTTGTCCGCCGAGCCCTGACTTTCCCAGATCTGGACGTAAGTGTCCGGAGCAGATTGTCCGTTGGCCAGGTCAATAACCCAATTGATTCCAGAGAAGGAAATTCTAGGAGGTCGACGGTTTTGAGCAGCAAAGAAAGAGAGGTGGAAAAGAAGGGTACC
The DNA here is from genome assembly GCA_014904985.1 of Hydnum rufescens UP504. NCBI lineage: Eukaryota > Fungi > Basidiomycota > Agaricomycetes > Cantharellales > Hydnaceae > Hydnum > Hydnum rufescens. Next base: position 198,707 of record MU129000.1, on the reverse strand, counting down.
TGAGATGGTCTGGATCCCCACTCTCAGGGATGATCCTCCAGGTCTGTTGGTGAGCGCTACAGATCGCAGGCGCGCCGTCCTTGGCGTTACCGTCAATACACAAATATTTCCCGACGCCGTTCAAGTTCTTGATGCGAACAAAGCCATCACCAGCATCTTCGAGAATCCACTGACGACGCGGTAAATACGACTGAGAAGAGTACGGTGGGTTGGAACACAAACCTGCTGGTTGGTGTTTCCATCAATGGGAAATCCGACTACATACCTACCACGGTATCATTGGAAATGGCACGACCCATTAATAACATGATAATAAACGCACTGCACATTTAACACGATGAGCAAAGATACATTTTCAAACTGCCACAATAACCTTCACCTTATTGTTGTTGTCGTCGAGATCCAAGGCAGTGCCTGACTTGACATTGATAATCTAGTTTGAGAAGGGGTTATGCACTCCACATATGAGATGCGCAAGTGGTGGGCCTTACGGTATAGGATAATCCGAATTCGAGGGTCATGGTTGGGAGGTATGCACTGCAACTAGTGCTGTTGTGGAGGATTGGTTCTTATATCTTCGAGAAGGCAATTATCACAATCAAGATCACCCAGAGATGCCGACAGAGAAGTGACAGGCGATATGAAATTCTGATTCATACCTTGCAGGTGGGGCCCGATTAGTCTGGGGCCCCTTTGTATAGACACGAAGCCGGTAGGAAATTGCACCAGTTGAGGCACCAAACAGATCACGTGATTTAAGAGTGCGAGTAGGATGAAGACCAGCACTCTCAAACATCACCCGATCGCTAAAAAGAATCTGAAAAATATCCAGGGCAGGTTTTTTACTGCTGTTTTTCGTCTCCATGGTCCGATTGGGTTACCTGGAGGAATCAGGTAGGGACCTTAACCATTTGGCCCACTGGAAGATAAATTTGCATATATATATATGTGAAATTCCATGGTGTCTCCTGAGACTCTTCAGCCAATCTCAGGAACAAATCGTTTTTCCCGAGGTGACCACCGTGGGCGCTCGGTTATACCCGCGGTATATAAATAGACTTCCACCGCAACCGCCGATTGCACCCCCACTCGTCCACGGTGCCGAAGCAAGCTACGATTTAATAGCATCCGCCTTCTCAGTTTAATGACTCGGTCCATCTTTCAGATTCCAATGTCTGCGTATGTTGGGGGCATTCCCAAATGTTATCAAGTATGGATGAGATGGGCAACAACTAGGAATCACATCATCCGTAAGGGAACAATTCGCACATTTCATATTTGATATCGGTGTGTAAGACAGGATGCGAACCACTGTACAAATCAACACTTCAGAGCCTCTCGAATATCCAGACCTGGACGCGAGCTCCCGGAGCAGGGTTTCCCTTGTCCAGGTCAAGAACGAAATCGGTTCCAGAAAAGAGGATTCTAGGAGGCCGACGGCATCGAGCAGCGAGGAAAGAGAGGGAGAAAAGCAGGCCAACTGGAACGGTGTGGATCTCCAGTCTCAGCTATGATCTTCCAGGTCTGCTGGTGAGAGCTACAGATCGCACATGTGCCGTCCTTGGCGTTACCGTCGATACAGAAATATTTTCCATTCTGAGTCCTGTTCCTGAGGCGAACGTAACCATTGTCAGCACCCTCGAGAGGCCACTGAGAACACAGTAAGTAAGGCTAAGAAGGGTATGGCAGGTTGGAACACCGGCCTGCTGATTGGTCCTTCCACGAATCGGATATCCGATTACGCGGTATCATTGGAAATGGTACGACCCATGAATAACATGATAGCAAACGACTGTTGGGAACAATTTTATGTCTTCAACATCACAGTAAAAATCACCAAGAGATCCCGAAAGAGAAGTCACAGGCGACACGGAATTCTGATTCCTACGTGGCAAGTGGGGCTCAATCAAATTAAATTTCGCCTGTCTAGGCGGGGTAGGACCCCTGAAACTACTACAGCGCGCGCCAAAAGGATCCTGAGGTCCGGGTCAGTTTTGGGTCCAAATTCCCGGTCAAATCCGGGAAAACTGCCTCTAGGATGCGACCACCAAACAATGGTCAAGTGACAACAAATTGTCAAAAATCCCCTAGCTTTATCTGAGGCAGTAACCCAAAATAAGCAATCCAAGGTGGCGACTAATGGGAATGAGAGTGCATGCTAGGATGGAGAGAGAACTTCTGGAGTACAGGGTATTCGGCTGTTGTTGTTAGGGAATGAAAAGTTTACTCGAGAGATCAAGCTGAACAGAAACGGAGGTCAATGCTTGGAGACTATCCAATAGCGTTGGCGACTGTTGTCATGCCCTGGCGCTGGCGTTCCGGAGTATGGCTGGGCTCCTGTTGGATATGCTGACTAAGCAATGCGCGTCGGCCCAATTGAAGAATCAGTGTGGAGCACTTCCATCTAAATCCTTCCTGACCTTTGTTTCTTATTCACTTCTTTACAGAAGCGTAGTTTTCTGTGGCAGCATCCTCCCCAGATTATGATAGTTTGACTATGTATCTTTGCTCATCGGCAGTGCGTTTATTATCGTTATGTTTATTCATGGGTCAGCGCTATTGCCAATGATACCGAGGCAGGTATGTAATCGAATATCTGATTAGTTCAAATCCCAATCAGCAGGTTCGTGCTCCAATCCGCCGTACCCTTCTCAGTCTTACTCACCCTGTCCTCAGTGGACTCTCGAACATATTGATGATGACTCCCTTCACATCAAGAACGGTCTAGGAGAATATCTCAGTATCGACGGTCAACCCACAGATGGCACACGTGTAATCGGTAGCGCGAAGCAGCAGATCTATAATATCATCGCCGACAGTGGGGAACCAACCCATCACAGGTACCCTACTTTTCTCCCTCCCTTTCCTTGCTGTTCGACCTCCTAGAATTTTCCATCCTGGAACCAATTACGTTGCCCTCGACCACGGAAGTGCTGCTCTGGGTACCCACGTCACCTTCTGGACCAAGGGTCTCTCCCGCAAGCAGACCTAGATCTTCGAATTGGTGGGCGTATTGTAAGTCACATGATCTCATTCACTGCCCTACGCAGCGATGGATGCGGCTCTTCTCATACTCCGACATCAAATGTGCGACAAATACTTCTATTGAGGAAGATGTGGTTTCTAGTTGCTTTCCACTTGCCCATCTCACCTGTACTTGAGAATTCCCTCGACAGACGCAGGCCTTGAAACTTGAAAGAAGATGGACTGAGCTAATTAAATTGAGAAGGTTGGCTTCGGCACCGTGGATATGTGGCGGTGGTGACCGCTATTTTATATACCGTGTGCCCTGGGCAGGTAATAACCAGGTGCTCACCGTGGTCCTCTTGCAAGGGAAATAATTGAAATCAGTTATTTTCTCCTTCTCCGCCTTTCCACCCTAATCTCCTTCGTTTTGGGGGCATAGAACATGGTTGAAAGTTGTAGATAATCATCGGTTCATAATAAAGACTACGAAGATTAGAAGAACCACGCCTGGCTCTTTCCGGGACTCTTTTCTGAGAGCTGGACACGAGTTCCCGGAGTAGGATTTCCAAAGTCCTCAAGGTCGAGACTTAAATGGGTTCCAAATAAGAAAATTCTAGGAAGCCAGTGGTTATGAACAGGCAGGCTCGCCCTAGAATATGGAATGTAAGGCATAAATGTCCATCATTCCTGTCGTTGTCTCTATTCTCTCGTTCTGTGGTCCCCTGGTCTTAGCTCTTATCTGCTCTAACATCCGGTGGGAGGCTTGGCTCAGAACATCATATTTCCACTCAAGGTGGATAGTGCAAAGTTCGCTTAGTGGGATCAAATGTTATTCGAGGGCTCCGATTTTTGCTCGAACAGGTAGAGGGAATGGACGTCTCAAGATTATGATATTTGTATTCCTGGTTCACTTAACATCAAAACCTTCACATTACCGACTCTCTGAGGACACCAGATGGTGCACATGATCAACTAGAACTAGTTTGACTTGACAGCCGGGCAGAATATTGAATGAGATATTATCAAAATACTTTCCGAAAAATGGTCGGCGCGCTCCGTAACCTCTCCTCGTCCCTTTGTCCCAGCGTTGAGCCTTCTGCAAATGTTGTCAACGGCAACAAACCCGGATTTCTGAGTGGAACTCATCGACTGTATAGCCATTGGGATGGGCGGTGAGACTCACGGCTAAGCACCGAAAAAAAACATTTCATCATCAACAGCTATAGGTGGGACAGGAAAAGGCACAACAGCAGGGTTTCCGCCAAGAATTCCTCCTGGCAGGGACAGCGAGACGAGACGAGACGAAACGAAGCGGAAGCCAAAGTTTCGGCGGTCTTCACTCCTTCCGCATACGAGGCCCAAGGTGGTCCCACAGGAATGTGTTGAGGTCCCTGCGCCAGAGATTGCAGGAACAACCTAGAATTGAGGTTACCTCGACCCGCCAGCAAAGAGCATCACAATTAAGCAAATGGGGAAAGCCGGGAGGGTCGGTGAGTTCCGAAATGGAAAAGCCGTCGCGAGATAAAATGTTTGACCTGGCAACCGTACGCAAGCGGCAAGCCAATTCGTCGTTGACATGCACCCGACATTACCACCATTCAAGTGGCAATTTCCTCATCTGATGGTACATTGATACCTCCCTGGGGTCTCATCTTGCTTCTGCTCCGCTCCCATTGGGGAAATCTAGGTCGTGTCACCTGTCTTGCGCTGCTGGTGTGAGCTTTTGGAAACTTTGGAAACGTGACTCTCTTGGCGATATAGATGGTGATAATTACCCTTGTCATGTTTAAAGCAGTACCGAGGCGCTTTCATATTCCCCGTTATATTCGCCCAGGGCGGATATCACACCCCGATCCACTTCGCGTCCCACTCAGGTGATAGTGGGCAAGCTACTTCACGAAATGGATGGTTGATGCTGGTCTCCTGGCGAGGAATAGTTTTAGGTCCGGGTTCGTGAAAGTGCTGCAGCCCTTAGGTTTACGTGGACATAGGTGGAAGCTCTGCACTGCCCGGATAATGGGGGAGGACGTTAAAAGGCTGTCGCACTGGTACCGTCTGTAGAGTCTTCCTGGTGTGGGCGTCCTACTGGTCCTACACATATAGGGCTGTGGGAAGAGTCTTGCGAGAGGTGGTCTGCATGATGTGCCTAGCCACAGCATTCAAGCCCACGCAGGGACCCAAGACGGTCCCATAGGTCACCGCAATCGTATTCCAATAGCCTGGTTGCCACAGACGCTTCCACCGATACCATATCCCTCGCACTCAGTTACTGCTGCACATTCATCGAGCACTTCGTGGATGCTCTATATCAGTAGTGGCGAACGATGTTTGGTGCGTAGTCAATTTCCAGGGATGGTATCGAGGTTCTTCCCGACGGAAAGAGTCACTCTGTATATTGGAGAGAAAAGGTCAGCACTACTCGTCTGCTTATTGATTCCGAAACCCACTTGATTGAGCAAGAGAATGATATGACGCGATGTCCGTCCTAGAAGACCTCACCTTCCCATTCTCCGAAGTGACTGCAATCCTCTCGGCCATGTCTAGTCATAAGCTCATGATCCCAGAGGATGGTCCCTGCAACGCTATAGATACAGCTCGGTCCCGAGGCTGAGGTCGAGCTCCTAACTGTACATATCCGCAAGTTGCGCCCATCTTACCAAGACAAAGAACGGTCGACCACGAGACCACACGTTGTTCCGCACTTAATTGGGTGCCCTATTCGATGTCGAATTCTATCGAGCGGATCTCAAGTCGGCGAAGTGGAGTACGGTTGCGAATCTCCTTGCATGGTATGTCGACATCGAGATGTCATTCGATGTAAGCGGTGGGATTGAAGAAAGGGTCCTCAAACTGCGCGAGGAGCACAAGGATGATTTGGGGCATGTCGCAGCACTTGTACTCGGTCATTCCAAGGCCCAGAGTAAGACATGTTTTCTCTTCTTGACATGTCTCCTACAGTAAACTAAATTTGCACATGTGAAGAAATCGGTAAGGTGACCGTGCCATGATGGTTCTTTACTGAAAATGGCTTCCCGTCCTTCCGCTCCGGAAATACAGCCAATATCAGGAGCAAATCGTTTCTCCTGACGACAACCGTGGGCGCTCGGTTATTACCTTATTATTTGGCCGAGGTCCCGCGGTGTCTGAAATTGACTTACGGACAGCATCTCTCAGTTTAATGCTCAGTCCATCTTCTTTCAAGTTCCAAGGTTTGCGTCCATCGAGAGTACAGTATTCCCAAATGTTATCAAGTATGGATGAGATGGGCAGTACAATTAGAGATTACATTTTCCTCAATGCAACAATTTGTCGCAAATTTAATATCAGTGTACGAGCAGGAAGATGCCTCATGACCCACTGTATAGAACCTGGGGATGATGAAATTAGAAGTCACGAATGACATCCTAAGACCATGATTAAGCTTCTCGAAGATCCAGATCTGGATGTGAGCGCCGAGAGCAGATTGTCGCTTGCCCACGTCAATAACGAAATTGGTTCCAGAAAAGATTTTAGGATGCTGACAGATTTGAGCAGTGAGGAAAGAGGGAGAAAATAAGGGTGGCTGAAACGTGTAGGTTGCCAGTCTCAGCGATGATCTTCCAGGTCTGCTGGTGAGGGCTATAGATCGCACGTGTGCCGTCCTTGGCATTACCATCGATACAAAGATCCTGTTCCTGAGGCGAACGTAGCTATCACCAGCATCTTCGAGAGGTTGAGAAGGGTATAGCGGGTTGGAACCCAACCTGCTGACTCTATGAATTGGATATCCAATTATGTTTCAATGACGCCATGATAACAAATGCACAGCTTATTGTATTCTTGTGTCAAGCTTCAAGGCAGTGCCCGACTTCGCTAGTTTGAAAAGAGGTTACGAACTCCACATATGGGATGCACAAGTGGGTCTAGATGACACCGGGCTTGGGGCCATGGTTGGGGGATGAAATGTAACTAATGCATCGGCAAAACCGGCTGCGCTTTAGACGCTCAGTCTTCGAAATGTCGGAAGCCGGACTTTGGAGACTCCGAAGCCTCCGAAGGACAATCGATCTGTTGATATAGTCGCAGCAAAATTCACTGTACTTCGGAGGCTCCGAAGCACAGTTGATTTTTTTGATGCTATTACTGTTGTGGAGCAGGTCTTACGCCCGGGCCCTCAAGAAGCCAATTGTCACATTGAACATCACCCAGATATCCCGAAAGGGAAGTGACAGGTGACACGGGATCCGGATCCCTAACTGACGGGTGGCGCCCAATGGGAATTGCATATCTGTGTCTAGGTGGGGTAACTATGAGTTCAATTGCTCACATGAGTGTACAGTATTAGGTATTTTTTCTAATACTAGAACAATATATTGTTCTGTGGGAGAATAAGCACAAATGTAGGACACCTGCAACTGCTACAGTGGCCGCCAAAAGGATCTTGAAGTCCGGGACAGTTTTGGATCCAAATTCCTGGTCAAACCCAGGAAAACTCCCGCTCGGATGCTCCAGGGCCACAAAGAATGGTTAAGTTGAAACAAATTCTCAAAAATTCTCCAATGTCCTCAAACCTCCCAAAAACGTCTTTGGCTCTGTCTAAGACATATTTACCCAGCCCTGGCACCTTCACCTGTTGGAATTTGAGGATACACTGACTAATCAATGAGCATTAGAGCACGCTCATCCCTCAATTGAAGAATCGGTGTGGAGCACTCGCGGATCAATGCGACATCACCTCCATCTAAACCCTTCCTGACCTTTGATTTTTTATTCACCTCTCACAGAAGCACGTTTTTGTGTGGCAGCATCCTAGAGGCAGTTTCCCCCGATGTGACATGGAATTTGAACGGGAAACTGTCCCAGATATCAGGATCCTTTTGGTGGTGGCAGGATCTAGAATATACCAGTAGTCGCATAATTTTTGTCAGTAGCTGCAGAAAGGACATCTGCAGCTACTGTTAGATTCTGGATTCTGCCGCCGCCAAAGGATCCTGCGATTCTGGACAGTTTCGGGTCCAAATTCCAGGCCACAAACCACGCTCCCGCAAAGAAGTGAACAAGAAACCAAAGGTCAGGAAGAGTTCGGATGGAGTTGAAGGTGCCAAGACTGAGTAAATGGCAAAGCAAGGCACATTTTTGGGAGGTTTGAGGAGGTTGGGGAATTTTTGAGGATTTGTTTTAACTTGTCCATTTTTTGGTGGCCTCGTAGCATCCTAGAGGCAGTTTTCCCGGATTTGATCGGAAGTTTGGACCCAAAATTAACCCGGAGCTCAAGATCCTTTTGGCAGCCGCTGTAGTAGTTGCGAGGGCCCTGGCGCCCAGCAGGTGATCCGTAATTCTAATTGCTGGCAGGTGCGGATCAGAATTTCGTGGCACCTGTCACTTCGCTTTGTGATATCCACCATCATAATTGCGTTCTCTCGAAGATATAAGAACTGCTTCTCCACCGACTGCTCCTCCACAACAACTATTACTACTACTAGTTGCACTGCCTCCCGCCCCAACCATGGCTCCCACCTATGTTGTAGGCCCACCACTTGCGCATCTCATATATCAACTCCATAACCTATTTCTTGGACTAGTTCGACAATCTTCAGTCGCAGTACTGTTGCCGACCTCGACACAGTCAGTAAAAAGGTCAGGGAGATCATGACAGTTTGACTATGTACCTTCCCTCATCGTGTTGAATGTGCAGTGCGTTTATTATCGTTATGTTATTCATGGGTCGGGCCATCTCCAATGATACCGCGGCAGGTTTGTAAACGGATATCCGATTAGTGGAAACCCCAATCAGCAGGTTTGCGTTCCAACCCACCGCACCGTTCTCCGTCTTGCTTACCGTGTCCTCAGTGGAGTCTCGAACCTGATCATGATAACTACTATTTCATCAAGAACGCCGGCTTCGGAGAATATCTCAGTATCGAGGGTGACCTTAACAATCCCAAGGATGGCACACGTGTGATCGGTAGCGCTCAGAAGCAGAGCTGGAAGGTCACCACCGACAGTTCGCCGACCCATCACAGGTACCCTTCCTTTCCCCCTCTCTATGCTTTCCGTTCAAAACCCTCGGCCCCCTAGAATTTTCTATCGTAACACCAACTTCGTTGTTGACCTCGATCGTGGACTTTCTAATCCGGGTACTCCCATCCAGCTCTGGACAAGCGCTGGTACTCCCAACCAGGCCTGGATCTTCGAAGTGGCCAACATTTGAATGTGAGTCATATTATTTCATTCAAGGCTTTTAGTCTCATCATCCCAAGGCCCCATGCAGTGGTGGATGTGGCCTCTTCTCATACCGATATCAAATGTGCGACAAATAGTTCCATTGAGGAAAATGTACTTTCTAGTTGTTTTGCCACATGAACATCTCATCTGTCTTTAAGAATACCCTCGACAGACGCAGGCCTTGAAACTTGAAAGATGGCCTGCGTTAATCAAACTGAGATGTTAGCTTTGGCAGCCGCGGGTGTGTGGCGGTGCAATTGGTGGTGGCGGTGATCGCCATTTTAGATACCTGTGCCCTGGGCAGGTAATAACCAAGCGCTCACGGTGGACCTCTTCCAAGGGAAATAATTTAAATGTATTTTTTCTCCTTCTCCGCCTTTCCACCTCAATCTCCTTCGTGGCGTGTCCTCCGCAGTTCCTTCGTATTTGGGCCATAGTACATCCATATAGAACATGGGGTGCGGGGTATGTGGGGTTAAGGGCTGCAGATGAAATCATTGGTCCATAATCAGGACTACGGAGATTGGAAGAACCACGCCTGGTTCTTTCCGGAACTCGTTTCCCAGAGCTGGACACGGGTTCCCGGAGTAGGATTTCCAAAGTCCTCAAGGTCGAGACTTAAATGGGTTCCAAGTGAGAAAATTCCAGGAAGCCGGCGGTTAGGAAGAGCGAGCAAAGAGACAGAGAGATGGAGGAAGGGTACCTGATATAGCGTGGTTCATTTGGATGTTGATCATCGCGTGTGCTCTGCCGATGATCACCACCGATCACGCATGCGCCGTTCTGGATGTGGCCGTCGACAGAGAGCTATTTTCCACTGTCGTTCTTGATGCGGAAGAAGCCATCACCAGGGTCTTCGAGAGGACACTGAGGACACGTTAGGTAAGACTGAGAAGGGTACGACGAGTTGGAACACGCACCTGCTGATTGGTGCCTCTATGAGTCCCAAATCCGATTGCGTCTACAGCGGTATCATTGGAAATAACATCACGCATGACCAACATGATGACAATATCGCACTGCAAATCTAACACGATGAGGGAGTCGAACTATCACGATTCACCTTATTGTTCCCGCCGCTGAGGTCTGCAGCGGTGCCTGCCTTGATATTGACAAACAAGTCCAAGAGAAGGTTGCAGACTCCACTTATGAGATGTGCAAGCGGTGGATCCCACAACATAGGGTGATCAGCCTTTGAAAGACATGATTCAAGGGGAGGAGGTGCAAGGTGCACCGTCGTCGAGGGACGGTTCTTATATCTTCGAGGACTCAATTTTCACCCGAAATATTACCAAGAGACCCCGAAAAGAAGTGACAGGTGAGATCAGTTTCCGATTGAGCTCCACCTCTTCGAGCGAGGTACCACACAAGCCCAGAAGCAGAAAAAGATCAAGTGTCATCGAATTCACCGGGAAATCATTCCGTTAGCGCCATCTGACACATACCAGCAGCAAGCTTTGACAGGTCCTTATAGTGGTCGCTACCCCAGTGTTGTCGATTCGTCGTTCACCTGTACCGGACATTGCCGCGGTTGGAGTAGCCATGATATTTTTAGCTAGACTCGTGACCAGTCTTCCTCAGCTTGCTGAGGGACTGGTAAAATGGGGTTTGCCGGCAGGTTGTGGTCGAAACTTATCCGAAGGACCAGTCACATCATTCTTCCCACGGCAATTAATCTTAGACCAGTTGCTTTTTGAACAGGAAAATAATCATAATTAAATCAATAAATTGACCCTTGTCTCCGTACAATTAAGATGGCCCCTCGGTCAAAAGCTCCTGTGCCCAAGCTACCAGCTACGCCTCGAAACATTACACCTGCTTCCGAGAGGCATGGACACTATGTCCACACTATTGGTATTTTCCTCTTGCTCATTGGCGGCTGGTCTACTCAAATATTCATTGCATGCTCAATCTGGTGATAGACACAGTCCTCACTCAAGACAATGCAGCTCATTCAAAGGCGAAACAGTGATAAAAATAGTTTTGGGATAAAGGAGCATTAGGATGCCCATTGTGATAGTCTTGCCCGAACCCGTCGCTGCCTCATGAATGGCATTCTTGCCGTCGCACTCAACGGCAATGACCGTCTCGAGTTGCGCTGTGCGAACAATCTTCTTGTGATTCGACTTTGTCCATGGACGCTCAGTTGCCTTTCGAATGATGTGGAGGTGATCAGAGCGAAAAGAATCATATACGGAGCGTCCAAGAAGGCTCTCGGCAAGAGTGGGGGCAGTGAACGAAGCTTGTCGATCATAAGTCTCGTCTGATACCCAATCAGGGGACAAAACCCGTACGGGATCGCAGGTATCCTTGTCTTCCGAATCTGTCTCAGAGTCTGGGATCTCACTTTCTTCGTCGTCATCGGAGGAAAGAGATAGCTATTCGTAACAGCCGTTTAAAAAGCAACTGGGTCGAAGATTAAGTGCCATTCAAAAGCAACTGGTCTAAGATTAATTGCCGTGAGAAGAATGATGTGATTGGTCCTTCGGATAAGTTTCGACCACAACCTGCCGGCAAACCCCATTTTACCAGTCCCTCAGCAAGCTGAGGAAGACTGGTCACGAGTCTAATTTTTAGCTTATGTCGCTTCAATCAACATCTTCCTGGCATATCGTCTTGCTTCTGCTCCGTTCTCATTGGGGAAATCCGGCTCATATCGTCTGTCTTCCTGCTGTGGCTAGCTTTCGAAAACTTTGGAAACGTGACTCTCTTGGTGATCTAGATGGGGATAATTACCTTCATCATGTTTAAAGCACTACCCAGGCGCTTTCTCAGTGCACATTCCCCTTTATATTCGCCCAGGGCAAGGATCAGACTCCGATCCACTTCGCGCTCCACTCAGGTGATCGTGGGCGGACTATTCCACGAAATGGATGGTTGTTGCTGGTCACCTGGTGAGGAATGGTTCTGGGTCCGGGTTCGTGACAGTGTCCTAGCCCTTAGGTTTACGCGGACATAGTAACAAGCTCTTCGGCCCGTGGATAACGGGGGAGGGCGCTAAAAGGCTGTCTCACTGGTACCGTCCGTAAAGTCTTCCCAGTGTGTAGAGTCTCGCGAGAAGTGCTCCGCATGACCTGCCCAGCCACGCCATTCGAGCCCATGCAGAGACCCAAGGGCGGTCCCACAGGCTCCCGCAACCGCATTTCAATCACGTGATTGTTGCAGACGGCCACCGATGCTGTACCTCTTGCACCCATTTGCTGCGGCACACTTATAGGGCACATCGCGGACGCTCGATATCGATGGTGGGGGAATGATGGCTGGCTCGTACTCAATTGACGGGGATGCTCTCACGGTTCTTCTCGACAGAAAGAGTCGCTCTGTGTATTGGACAGAAAAGGTCTGCGCTACTCGTCCGCTTATTTATTTCAAAACGCGCTTGATCAAACAAGAAGACGATCCGAGGCGATTTCCGTTCTAGAAGGATCTCGTCCTCCCGTTCTCCGAAGCGAATGCAATCCTCTTGACCATGTCTAGTCATATACCATGAAGCTCGAGGATGGCACCTGCAATTCTATAGATATGGCTCAGTCCGAGGCAGCGGTCGAGTCCCGAACTGCTCATGTCTGGAAGTTGTGCCCATCCTACCAAGAATGCTCGACTACAAGATTGCGGGTTATTCCGCGCTCAATTAGGTGCCCTATTTGATGTCGAATTCCATCGAGTGGGTCTCTAGTCGGCGAAATGGAGTGCTGTACCATTGTGAATCTCCTTGCATGGTATCTCGACACCGAGATGCTATTTGGTGTAGGCGGTAGCCTTGAAGACAGTGTCCTCACTGCGCGAGGAACGTAAAGATGGTTTGGGGCTTGTATTCAGTCAATCCAAGGTTCAGAGTAAGAACAAACTCCACATTGTGAACGTGGCCGGATTCTCTATCTCGGCGACTGAGTTTCGAGTAACGGAAATGGCAATGTCAGCTCCAGTAGACGTCTGTAAAGCAGTAGTAAGCCAGACTAGAAATAAATTTGTGTATGCGAAGAAATCTCCATCCATTTGTTCACTGTAAAGTGACTATGTGGTGATAGTTCACTAGAAGTAAACTTGCCCTTGAGAGCACTAAACTGAAAATGGTCCAAATAGTCCAAGTATCTCCTGAGACCTTCCGAGCTTTGCAAAAATCCAACCTCGGGAGTAAATTACTCTCCCTGAGGACCGCCGTAGGCACGTGGAGAGCTCGACCGCCACCACCGACAGCACCGCCACACGTCCACGATGCCGAAGCAAGCTAGCATCTGCCTTCTCAGTTTGATCACTCAATCCATCCTTTTTCAGGTTTCAAGGCCCGGGCCTGTCGGGGGTACTCCCGAATGTTATGAGATGGACAAGTCACAAAACAAGTAGAAATTACATCTTTCTCAATCGAACAATTCGTCGTACATTTGACTGCGTGAAACTGGGATGATGAAACTAAAAGTCGTGAATGAAATCATACAACTCGCAATCAAGCCTCCACAGGTTCGAAGATCCAGACCTGGTTCAGTCCGCCGTTGTCGTTCCAGATGAAAACGGGAGCGCCCGGAGTAGGTCGTCCATTGTCCAGGTCAATAACGTAGTAGGTCGCAGAGAGGACGATTCTAGGAGGCCGATGGTTTTGAGCAGCGAAGAAAGAGAGGGGAAAAGAGCGGTACCTGAAACGGTTTGATTCCCCATTGAAAGGGATGATCTTCCAGGTCTGCTGGTGAGTGCTACAGATCGCACGTGTGCCGTTCTGAGCGTCACCATCGGCACAGAGATACTTTCCCCTGCCCTCCCTGTTCCTGATGCGAACAAAGCCATCACCGGCATCTTCGAGAGTCCACTGACGACATGGTAAGTAAAACGGAGCAGGGTACGGCGGATGAACGACGTGTTGATTGGGGCGTCTATTAATAGGGTATCCGATTACGTACCTGGCACGGCATCATTAAGAATAGCACGACCCATGAATAACAAGGCCACAAACGCACTGCACATCTAACACCATGAGTAAAGATACATAGTCAAACTGCCATAATCACCCGACCTTATTATTGTCTGTGTCAAGATCTAAGGCAGTGCCTGCCTGGGCATTGATAACCTGGTTCAAGAAGAAGTTACGGACTCCATATACTATGAGATGCACCGCTCGTGGGTCTTACCACATAGGTTGATCCGGGTTTGGGAACCATGTGGGGAGCGATGCAATGGAATTAGTACTGTTGTGGAGCAGTTGGTGGAGGGACAGTTCTTATACCTTCGAGAAGCCAATTATCACAGTGAAAACAACCAAGAGGTCCAAAAACGAGAAGTGACAGGTGACAATTCTGATTTTAACAGCCACAAATGAAATCATTGACTCATCGAGTCTGCAGACATCGGAAAGACCACGCCTGGTTCTTTCCAGGCGTCTTTTCCCCGAGCTGGACGCGAGTCCCGGGAGCAGGATTCCAAACTCCTCAAGATTGAGATTGAAATGAGTCCCAGGTAAGAAATTTTTAAGAAGCCGGCGGTGACGAACAACGAGGAAGGGACGGAAAAACAGAAGAAGCGTTCTTTATATAGCTTGGTTCGTATAGATGCTGATCGTCGGCTAGGACCTTCGAGGTCTGCTGATGATTACTACCAATAACACGGGCACCGGTCTGGACGTGACCCTTGCCAGAGAGATATTTTCCGCTGCCGTTCTTGATGCAGAAGAAGCCATGACCAGCGTCTTCAACAGTCCGCTGAGAACAGGTTCAGTAAGACCGACACGGGTACGGCGGGTTAGAACACACCTACCCCCTTGCGGATCGGATATCCAATCACGTCCCTAGCACGACATCATTGGAAATGGCATAGCCCATGAATAACATGGTGATAATAAACGCACAGCACATGTAACACGATGAGGGAAGGGACATAGCCGAACTGTCACGATCACTCTGACCTTAATTGTTCCCAGCGCAGAGATCCGCAACGCTCCCTGCCCTGACATTGACAAAGTGGTTCAGGAAAAGGTTACGGGCGTCATCTATGAGATGTACAAGGGGTGGGCCCTACAACAAAGGTTGATCCGCCCTGCAAAGAAATGATTCAAGAGAAGGGGGTGCAACTTGAAGGAACACTGTCGTGGAGGAGCAGTTCTTATGTCTTGGAGAAGTCGATTGTCGCAGCAAGATCACCAAGAGATCCAGAAATAGAAGTGACAGGTGAGTTCGGTTTCTGATTGAGCTCACCTATTCGATCATACAGGAGACAAGACTAGAAGTGGAGGATTAAGTATTATCGATTCACTGGGAATCTCTAGAAGCTATTTCGTTGGCACCCCCTGGTACATGCCAGGCGCAAGCTTTCACAAGGTCCAGTAGTGGTCGCTACTCTTATGCTGCACAGTCGTAGTCTCGTAATCAAAGTCGTCAGTTGTGCACTACGTTCCGAACCTTACCGGCATTTGCCGCTGTTCGTGGTGCTGGCCTCATGTGATCGTATAGCGGGTTTTCAGCTTGCTTACATCGTTTCAATCGATGTTCCCTGGCATCATCTTTCCACTCCGTTCTCATTGGAGAAATCTGGGTCGTGTCACCTGTCTTGGTGCTGTGGTTAGCGTTTGGAAACATGACGCTCTTGGTGATCTAGATGGCGATAATTACCCCATCATATTTAAAGCACCATTGAGGCGCATTCTCAGTGCATATTCCCCGTTATATTTGTCCAGGCCGGGGATCGGACTCCGATCCACTTCGTGCTCCACTCGGGTGATTGTATGCGCACTATTCCACGAAATGGATGATTGCTACTGGTGTCCTGATGAGGAATGGTTTCGGATCCCGGTTCGTGAAAGTGCCGCATCCCTTAGATTCACATGGACATCGGTGCAGGCTCTCCGGTGCGCGGATAATGGGGGAGGGCGCTCAAAGCTGTCTCTCTGGTACCGTCAAGTCTTCCCAGTGTGGGCGTCCTACACATGCGCGACTGTGTATAGAGTCTCGCGAGAAGTGGTCCGCATGACCTGCGTAGCCGCAGCATTCGAGCCCATGCAGGGACCCAAGGACGATCCGACAGGTCTCTGTAACAGCACTGTACTCGCGTGATTGGCCCAGACGCTGCCACCGGTGCCGTATCTCTCACACTCATTTGCTGCGGTACATTCATCGAGCACTTCGTGGGCGCTCGATATCACTGGTGGGTAAACGATCGTTTACTCGTAAGCAATTGACAGCGATGGTCTCACGGTTCTTCTCAAGGGAAAGAGTTGCTCTGCATATTGGACAGAAAAGGTCGGCTCCACTCGTCTGCTTATTGATTCCGAAACCCGTTTGATCGAGCAAGAGAACGATCTGCAGCGATGACCATTCTAGAAGGATCTCACCCTCCCATTCTCCGACTGCAATCCTCTTGACCATGTCTAATCATACGCCCATGACGAGGACGGTACCTACAACGCTATAGATACGACTCGGTCCGAGGCAGCGGTCGAGTCAATTGCTCATATCCGGAAGTTGCTACCAAGAACGCTCGACCACAGGACTGCTCGTTATTCCGCACTCAATTATTCGATGTCGGATTCTATCGAGCGGGTCTCAAGTCGGCGAAGTGGAGTACCACTGTGAATCTCCTTGCATGGTATCTCAACACCGAGATGTTATTCCATGTCGGCGGTAGCATTGAAGAAAGGGCTCCCGAACTGTGAGGACATAAGATGATTTGGGGCATGCCGCTGCACTTGTACTCAGTCATTCCAAGGCCCAGGGTAAGAACAAACTCATATTGTCTCGTTTCGACATTGTGAATGCCGCCAGATTCTCAATCTCTGCGACTGAGCCTCGCGTACCGGAAATAACAATGTCAGCTCCAGTAAGTCAGCCATCCTAAAATAGTAGTACACCAGATTAGAAATAAATTTGCGTAGATATGTGGACTTCCAAGTGTCTCCTGAGACCTGAAGCCTTCGGAAATACAGTCAATATCGGGAGCAAACCGTTTGGGCGCTCGGTTATTACCTTATTCGCCCACCCACGGGGTATATAAAATAAGCTCTCCAAGGTCTAGACCTGATTCAATGTGCCACTGTTTTTCCGGACCACGAGCGCCCGGACCAGGGCTTCCCTGGTTCGGGTTAATGAGGAAATCCGTTCCAGAGAAGAAGATTCCAGGAAGCCGAGCAGCAACAAAAATGATATTTTCCATTCTGGCTCTTGTTCGTGAGGCGAACACATAGCCATCACCACAAGCCGCTGAAGACGTAAGCAAGGCCGAGAAGGGTACGGCGTGAACACCAACCTGCTGATCGGTCCTTCTATGAACTGGATATCCGATTACATATCTACTGCGATATCATTGGAAATGGCACGACCCATGACCCATGAATAACACACACACATGAGCAAAGAATTATTATTGCTTGTGTCAAGGCAGTGCCCGACTTGGCACTGACAATCTAGTTCAAGAAGAGGTTACGAATTCCATATACAAGATGCGCACGTACTGGATCTTACGGCATAGATGAATCAGGGTTTGAAACCACGGTTGCGAGGGATGAAATGCAACTAGCATCAGCAAAATTAACTGTGCTTCGGAGGCGCCGAAGCACAATTGATTTTTCTGATGCACTACATGTAGTACTGTTGTGGAGGAGCAATTCTTATGTCTTCAAGAAGGCAATTATCACAGTGAAAATCACAAGAGATGCCTAATGAGAACTGACAGGTGACATAAAATTCTGATTCATACCTAATAACAGGTGGGCCCAATGAGGATTGCAGGTCACTTGGCTGGGGTAGGAGCCCTGCAAATACTACAAACGGCTGCCAAAAGGATCTTGAACTCCGGGACAGTTCTGAGTCCAAATTCCCCGTCAAATCCGGGAAAATCGTCCCTAGGGTGCTGCGGGGCCGCAAAAATGGTCGAGTTGAGACAAATTCTCAAAAACTCCCCAACCCTGCTCAAACCTTTCAAAGATGTTCCCAGTCCTGTCTAAGCCATATTTACTCAATCTTGGCACCTTCACCTGTTGGAACTGGTAGATATCATGATGAGTCGAAAAATCGGGGTGGAGCACTTGGAGATTTACACAATATCACGTCCGTCTAAGCCCTTCCCGACGTTTGTTTGCTTGTTCACTTCTTTACAGAAGTGTGGTTTTTTGTGGCTGCATACTAGACCGGATGTGGCCCGGAATTTGGACCCGAAACTTCTCAGGATCCTTTTGGCGGCGGAAGGGTGTAGAATCTAACACTGGACTTCTGTAGCTATTGTTATATTCTAGACCCTGCCGTCGCCAAAAGGATCCTGAGAAGTTTCGGGTCTAAATTCCAGGCCACATCCGGGGGAACCGCCTCTCGGATGCGGCCACAAACCACACTTCTGTAATGAAGCGAATAAGAAAACAAAGGTCAGGAGTTCAGATGGAGGTAAAAGTTCCAAGGCTGAGTTAGACGAAGCTGGGAACATTTCGAGTAGGTTGAGCCGCTTTTGAGAAATTGTTTCAACGTAACCATTTTCTGGTGGCCACGTACCATCCTAGCAGCAGTTTTTCTCGTATTTGACCAGGAATTTGGACCCAAAACCGACCCTGAACTCAATATCCCCTTGGCGCCCGTTGTAGTAGTTGCAAGGGTCCTACCCCACCTGATCAAGGGACATGCAATTCTCATGGGGCCCCACCTGCTAGGTATGAATCAAAAATTTCATGTCGCCTGTCACTTCTCTTTAGGGATCTCTTGGTGATTTCCACCGTGATAATTGCGTCCTCTGGAAGATATAAGAACTGCTTCTCCACCGACTGCTCCTCCACAACAGTCCTAGTTGCATTCCCTCCCTCCCAACCATGGCTCCCACCTTTGTTGTAGGCCCACCACTTGCCCATCTCATATATCAACTCCGTAACCTCTTCTTGGACTAGTTCAAAAATCTTCAGTCGCAGACTGTCGCCGACCTCGACACAGTCAGTAAAAAGGTCAGGGAGATCATGACAGTTTGATTATGTACCTTCGCTCATCGTGTTGAATGTGCAGTGGGTTCATTATCGTTATGTTATTCATGGGTCAGGCCATCTCCAATGATACGGCCGCAGGTTTGTAAACGGATATCCGCTCAGTGGAAACCCCAATCAGCAAGTTTGTGTTCCAACCCTCTATAGCGTTCTCCGTCTTGCTTACCGTGTCCTCAGTGGAGTTTCGAACATGATCATGATGACTACTATTTCATCAAGAACGCCGGCTTCGGAGAATATCTCAGCATCGAAGGTAACCTTAATAACCCCCACGATGGCACACGTGTGATCGGTAGCGCTCAGAAGCAGAGCTGGAAGGTCACCACCGACAATTCACCAACCCATCACAGGTACCCTTCCTTTTCCCCTCTCTTTCCTTTCCGTTCAAAACCCTCGGCCCCCTAGAATTTTCTACCGTAACACCCAATTCGTTGTTGACCTCGATCGCGGACTTGCTGCTCCGGGTACTCCCATCCAGCTCTGGACAAGCGCTGGTACTCCCAACCAGGCCTGGATCTTCGAAGTGGCCAACATTTGAATGTGAGTCATATTATTTCATTCAAGGCTTTTAGTCTAATCATCCAAGGCCCCATGCAGTGGTGGATGTGGCTCTTCTCATACCGATATCAAATGTGCGACAAATAGTTCCATTGAGGAAAATGTACTTTCTAGTTGTTTTGCCACATGAACATCTCATCTGTCTTTAAGAATACCCTCGACAGACGCAGGCCTTGAAACTTGAAAGATGGCCTACGTTAATTAAACTGAGATGTTAGCTTCAGCAGCCGCGGATATGTGGCGGTGCTATTGGTGGTGGCGGTGATCCAATACCATGTGCCCTGCGCAGGTAATAACCAAGCGCCCACGGTGGTCCTCTTACATGGGAAATAATTTAAACGTATTTTTTCTCCTTCTCGGCCTTTCCACCTTAATCTCCTTCATGGCGTGTCCTCCGTAGTTCCTTCGTATTTGGCCATAGCCCATCCATATAGAACATGGGTGCGGGGTATGTGGGGTTAAGGGCAGATGAAATCATTGGTCCATAATCAAGACTACGGAGATTGGAAGAACCACGCCTGGTTCTTTCCGGAACTCGTTTCCCAGAGCTGGACACGGGTTCCCGGAGTAGGATTTCCAAAGTCCTCAAGGTCGAGACTTAAATGGGCTCCAAGTAAGAAAATTCCAGGAAGCCGGCGGTTAGGAAGAGCGAGAAAAGAGAGAGATGAAGGGTACCTGATATAGCGTGGTTCACTTGGATGTTGATCATCCGGTGTGCTCTGCCGATGATCACCACCGATCACGCATCCGCCGTTCTGGATGTGGCCGTCGACAGTGAGCTATTTTCCACTGCCGTTCTTGATGCGGAAGAAGCCATCACCAGGGTCTTCGAGAGTCCACTGAGGACACATTAGGTAAGACTGAGAAGGGTACGACGAGTTGGAACACGCACCTGCTGATTGGCGCCTCTATGAGTCCCAAATCCGATTGCGTCTACAGCGGTATCATTGGAAATAACATCACGCATGACCAACATGATGACAATATCGCACTGCAAATCTAACACGATGAGGGAAGGGACATAGTCGAACTATCACAATTCACATTATTGTTCCCGCCGCTGAGATCTGCAGCGGTGCCTGCCTTGATATTGACAAACAAGTCCAAGAGAAGGTTGCAGACTCCACTTATGAGATGTGCAAGCGGTGGGTCCCACAACATAGGGTGATCCGCCTTTGAAAGACATGATTCAAGGGAGGAGGTGCAAGGTGCACCGTCGTCGAGGGGCGGTTCTTATATCTTCGAGGACTCGATTTTCACCCGAAATATTACCAAGAGATCCCGAAAAGAAGTGACAGGTGAGATCAGGTACCACACAAGCCCAGAAGCAGAAAAAGATCAAGTGTCATCGAATTCACCGGGAAATCATTCCGTTAGCGCCGTCTGACACATACCAGCAGCAAGCTTTGACAAGTCCTTATAGTGGTCGCTACCCCGGTGTTGTCGATTCGTCGTTCACCTGTACCGGACATTGCCGCGGTTGGAGTAGCCATGATATTTTTAGCTAGACTCGTGACCAGCCCTCGAACCGAGCCGTCGAGGGACCGGTAGTTGAGGACTTTGGGCAACATCCGGAAGCAAAAACCGGAAATTCGGCGCAGCAACTCAACGCCGGCCCAAGTTGAGGGGGGCATAACCGTGTAAATACCGTATTTAGGCCCACAAAATAAACGGAAATAGATTACTAGTAGCATTTTACAGCTACTTGAGATGTTTTAAGCGGATTTGAAGACAATGCTCAGAAATTCCCAAAAAGGAAATTATTGACTTCCCGCGTGCACGACTGTGGTTCGTACGGGGAAGGAAGGGTGAGGTAAAGTGACGTCCGGAACAAGCCAGAATGAGGTTCTCCGAATGTCCAGCATGCTCCACTCCGGGGTATCGGATGGGCGCTTAATTCTAGCACTTGACTTAAGCGAGGTTCGAACCGCAGCAGCGCAAAAGACGATACTTAGAATCCAGTCATATTACCCGCTACACTATATAGACAGTACAACTATCTCTAATTTCTCATGTATATAATACCATCCCGATCCGCCGCCGAGTTGCTGGGCGAGCCGAGTTTCCGGATTTGCATCCGGATGTTGCCCAAAGTCAATTACTCTCAGAGAGGGTGTCCGGGGGCCATATGTAATTCGAGAGGTCATGTGCTTCACGGCAAACGCTGACCCCTTTGTTCTCTCATCTTGAATACATGTCTGCACTTTGCAGACCATGTCTATTGCCAGGAGACTCTTGTCGCCGCCACTGGTAGCTGGCCTGGGATTCCTTCATTGTGGTTTGAGTTGACCGGCTACTCGTGCCGGTCACAGCACAGTCATGGGGTAGGACGAGCTCACATGCTCAATTCAATTCTTCACGCAAATCTTCTTGGTTGTTGGTGGGCAACAAAATCAAACTTCCCTATCGATATGAGTATCGCTGTACATACCTACTGCGGTATCATTGGAAGTGGCACGACCCATGACCCATGAATAACATACACACACCTACATGAGCAAAGAATTATTATTGTTTGTGCAAGCATCTAGATTCAAGGCAGTGCCCGACTTGGCACTGCCAATCTAGTTCAAGAAGAGGTTACGAATTCCATATACAAGATGCGCACGTACTGGATCTTACGGCATAGATGAATCAGGGTTTGGGGGCCACGGTTGGGAGGGATGAAATGCAACTAGCATCAGCAAAATTAACTGTGCTTCGGAGGCGCCGAAGCACAATTGATTTTTCTGATGCACTACATGTAGTACTGTTGTGGAGGAGCAATTCTTATGTCTTCAAGAAGGCAATTATCACAGTGAAAATCACAAGAGATGCCTAATGAGAACTGACAGGTGACATAAAATTCTGATTCATACCTAATAACAGGTGGGGCCCAATGAGGATTGCAGGTCACTTGGCTGGGGTAGGAGCCCTGCAAATACTACAACGGCTGTCAAAAGGATCTTGAACTCCGGGACAGTTCTGAGTCCAAATTCCCCGTCAAATCCGGGAAAATCGCCCCTAGGGTGCTGCGGGGCCGCAAAAATGGTCAAGTTGAGACAAATTCTCAAAAACTCCCAACCCCTGCTCAAACCTTTCAAAGATGTTCCCAGTCCTGTCTAAGCCATATTTACTCAATCTTGGCACCTTCACCTGTTGGAACTGGTAGATATCATGATGAGTCGAAAAATCGGGGTGGAGCACTTGGAGATTCACGCAACATCACGTCCGTCTACAGCTGATAAATTATATGTAGAGCACTTGTAAATTTTTCTCGTTCGGATAGTTCCGACCCAACTCTATTGCGGCTTTGATGCCACAGCCGTCACGTCTCAGACTCAGCCGGGGTCCCAATGTTCTGGCTCTCCATTGTGAGGGCAATGATGATAAAAAGCACATGTTTTGGCCTCAAGATGCCTATCTCACTTGCCTCCGAAACTATACAATGCCTAATAGGCTGTACTATAGCACTCTCCAACAAAGGACCTCTGTCACCCTCGTCTTTGATTTGAGATGTGGCAGTTGTGGAAGGCTGTCAAAGCCGCAATGGAGTTGGCAGAGCTATCCGAATGAGAAAAATTCGAAAGTGCTCTACATATAATTTATCTGCTGTAAGCCCTTCCTGACCTTTGTTTTCTTGTTCACTTCTTTACAGAAGTGTGGTTTTTTGTGGCTGCATACTAGACCGGATGTGGCCCGGAATTTGGACCCGAAACTTCTCAGGATCCTTTTGGCGGCGGAAGGGTGTAGAATCTAACACTGGACTTCTGAAGCTACTGTTAGATTCTAGACCCTGCCGTCGCCGAAAGGATCCTGAGAAGTTTCGGGTCCAAAGTCCAAGCGACATCCGGGGAAACTGCCTCTCGGGTGCGGCCACAAACCACACTTCTGTAATGAAGCGAATAAGAAAACAAAGGTCAGGAGTTCAGATGGAGGTGAAAGTTCCAAGGCTGAGTTAGACGAAACTGGGAACATTTCTAGTAGGTTGAGGCGTTTTTGAGAAATTGTTTCAACGTAACCACTTTCTGGTGGCCACGTACTATCCTAGCGGCTGTTTTTCCCGTATTTGACCAGGAATTTGGACCCAAAACCGACCCTGACCTCAATATCCTTTTGGTGCCCGTTGTAGTAGTTGCAGGGGTCCTACCCCACCTGATCAAGGGACATGCAATTCTCATGGGGCCCCACCTGCTAGGTATGAATCAGAAATGTCATGTCGCCTGTCACTTCTCTTTAGGGATCTCTTGGTGATTTCCACTGTGATAATTGCGTTCTCTGGAAGATATAAGAACTGCTTCCCCACCGACTGCTCCCCCACAACAGTCCTTGTTGCGTTGCCTCCCTCCCGACCATGGCTCCCACCTCTGTTGTAGGCCCACCACTTGCGCATCTCATATATCAACTCCGTAACCTCTTCTTCGACTAGTTCAAAAATCTTCAATCGCAGACTGTCGCCGACCTCGACACAGTCAGTAAAAAGGTCAGGGAGATCATGACAGTTTGATTATGTACCTTCGCTCATCGTGTTGAATGTGCAGTGGGTTCATTATCGTTATGTTATTCATGGTCGGGCCATCTCCAATGATACCGCGACAGGTTTGTAAACGGATATCCGCTTAGTGGACACCCCAATCAGCAGGTTTGTGTTCCAACCCACCATAGCGTTCTCCGTCTTGTTTACCGTATCCTCAGTGGATTCTCGAACATGATCATGATGACTACTATTTCATCAAGAACGCCGGCTTCGGAGAATATCTCAGTATCGAGGGTGACCTTAATAAACCCCACGATGGCACACGTGTGATCGGTAGCGCTCAGAAGCAGAGCTGGAAGGTCACCACCGACAGTTCGCCGACCCATCGCAGGTACCCTTCCTTTTCCCCTCTCTTTCCTTTCCGCTCACAACCCCCGGCCCCCTAGAATTTTCTACCGTAACACCCAATTCGTTGTTGACCTCGATCGCGGACTTGCTGCTCCGGGTACTCCCATCCAGCTCTGGACAAGTGGTGGTACTCCCAACCAGGCCTGGATCTTCGAATCGGCCAGTATTTGACTGTGAGACATTATTTCATTCAAGGCTTTCAGTCTCATCATCCCAAGGCCCCATGCAGTGGCTGATGTGGTCTCTTCTCATACTCCGAGATCAAATGTGCGACGAATTGTTCCATTGAAGGAAAATGTACCTTCTAGTTGTTTTGCCAGTTGCCCATCTCATGTGTACTTGAGAATACCCTCGACAGATGCAGGTCCTGAAACTTGAAAGAAGACTGAGTTTGAACTGAGAAGGCTTCGCTTCGGCACCGTGGATGAGTGGCGGTGCTATTGGTGGTGGCGGTGATGGCTATTTTATATACCGCCTGCTGGGCAGGTAATAACGAAGCGCGCACAGAAATAACTTAAATGGATTTTTTCTCCTCCCCGCCCTTTCCACTGTAATCTCCTTCGTGGCAGGTATTCCAGTTCCTTCGTATTTGGGATATAGTACATCCATGTAGAAGGGGTTAAGAGTCGCAAATAACATCATTGGCTGCTCGTAATCAAGCCTGCGGAGATTGGAAGAACCAGGCCGGGTTCTTCCGGGTTCTCAGGTGGACGCGTTCCCAGAGTAGGATTTCCAAAGTCCTCAAGGTCGAGATTGAAATGAGTTCCAGGTAAGAAAGTTCTAGGAAGCCGGCGGTGATGAACAACGAGCAAAGAGACGGAAATATGGAAGAAGGGTACCTGATATAGCCCGGTTCGTTTGGATCATCGGCTACGATCTTCTAGGTCTGCCGATGATTGTTACCGATCACGCGGGTGCCGTTCTGGACGTAACCGTCGACAGAGAGATATTTTCCACTGCCCTTCTTGATGCGGAAGAAACCATCACCAGGGTCTTCGAGAGTCCGCTGAGGACACGCTGAGTAAGACTGACTAGGGTACGACGAGTTGGAACACGCACCTATTGGTGCCTCTATGGGTCCCAAATCCGATTACGTCGCTGCAGCTGTATCATTGGAAACGGCTTGGCCCACGAATAACACGATGAGGGAAGGTACATAGTCGAACTGTCACGATCACCCTGACCTTATTGTTCCCTCCGGCGCCTGCGCTGAGGTCTGCAGCCGTGTCTGCCTTGACATTGACAAACTAGTCGAAGAGAATGATACGGACTCATCTGTGAGACGGGAAAGTCCTAGATCCTACAGCATAGGCTGGTCCGCCTTGGGAAGACATGATTCAAAGGAAGGTGATGGAGGGACTACTGCTGTGGAGGTGCAGTTCGTATGTGTCGATTATCATAGTAAAGGTCACCAAGAGATCCAGAAAGAGAAGTGAGAGATGATATAAAATTCCGATTGAGCCCTGCCTATTCGAGCAAGAAACCACAAGAGGCTAGAAGTAGAAGTGCCACGAGAATGTCGAACGTGGGCCTACTGTCAACACTCCACAACAAGAAAAGTATCATTGAATTCACCGGGAATCTCCGGAACCTAGCACCACTTGACACATACCAGCCGTAAGCTTTACAGGTCCTAGTAGTGGTCATTCCTCCTGCGCTGCCCAGTTTTTTGCACCTGTAGCGGAAATTACTACCGTTCGAGTAGCGATATTCTCATCCGATGGTACACGATGTTTTCAGCTTGCTCGATATTTCCCTGGTATATCTTGATTCCGCTCCATTCTGATTGGGTAAATATGGGTTGTGTTACCTGTCTCACTACTGGCGTTAGCTTTTGGAAACTTGGGAACGTGACTCTCTTGGTGATCTAGATGGCGATAATTACCCTCGTCTTGTTTAAGGTACTAGGGGGCACTTTCTCGGTGCATATTCCTCATTATGTTTGTCCAGACATCAAACTATCATCCACTTCGCGCTCCACTCAGGAGATCGTGGGTGGACTATTCACGAAGACGACATGGATGGTCTCCTGATAAGGAATGGTTTTGGGTCTGGATTCGTGAAAGTGCCGCAACCCCCTTGGGTTTGCACGGACATAGGTAGAGGCTCTTCGGCACACAGATAATTGGAGAGCGCTAAAAGGCTATCTCACTGGTACCGTCCGTAAAGCCCACCAGTGTAGGCGTCCTACATATACAGGGCTATGTGTAGAGTCTTGCGAGAAGTAGTCCTACGTGACCTGCCTAGCTATAGCATTCGAGCCCATGCAGGGACCCAAGGATGGTCCGACAAGGCTCTGTAACCGCATTGTAATCGCGTGATTGCCGCAGACACTGCCACGGATGCCGTATCTCATTTGTTGCTTCAGCAGCTAGGTGCGAGGCACGAGTACCTAGATGCAAGCTAGATAAGAGAATGCCGAATAAAGCGAGATAACCGGAGTATTATGTAAGACGATTTCCTTGAGCAAGGAATCATACTCCACCACATCCAGACCCCCTCTGCTTGCCCCCCTCGCTCGCGTCGTCGAGCATCCTTTTCTTCACCGCCCACCTCCCTTTTGATTAAAACAAATGCGCTGAGAACAGGTTGCATAGCCATGCTCCTTAGATTCTCTCGCGCTCCGAGTTCCGAAGAAAGTCTATCATTACTGAGAACGAAGCGCTGAATGTTAGTGAGCTCGACGTTCTGTGCTTACGTAACTCAGACCTTCTTCGGCATTCTCCACCCACACTAAGGAAGTAGAACATTGAGCGAGATCAAGGATTTATCTGCAAGGCAAACTAAGCTAAGCTAAGCATAGCTTAGCATGTTAAATCCTTGATCTTATTCCTCCAAAAGATCTTATCTAGCGGCATATTCACGGAGCACTTCGTGGATGCTCGATATCAATTGTGGGTAAGCAATGGTTGGTTTACAGTCAATTGACAAGGATGGTCTCACGGTTCCTCTTGACGGAACACTAGCACTACTTTGGTTTGTATGCAACAGTATGCCAAATATCTAGTGACTTGGAGTCGGTTTGACTACTCCGAGCCCTCGAACCCTTCGGAAATACAGCCAATCTCGGGAGCAAATTAGTCCCAGATCTATCCCAGCAGGATCTAGAATCTAACAGTATCTAATGGTAGGTGCAGGAGTCCCGTCTCCTGTCACTGACAGGGCTCTGTAGCTACCGTTATATTCTCCTGCTGCTGCTACAGCGATACTCATATCGATAGGGAAGTTTGATTTTGTTGCCCATCCAACAACCAAGAAGATTCGCGTGAAGAATTGAATTGAGCATGTGAGCTGTGTTCCGGGGTCCTACCCCATGTGACCGGCACGTCAATTCAAACCGCAATGAAGGATCCCCAGGCCAGCACCAGTGGCGGCCACAAGAGTCTCCTGGTATCGGGTCTGGCGACAGGCATGGTTTGCAAAGTGCAGACGTGTATTCAAGATGAGAAAACAAAGGGATCGGCGTTTGCCGTAAAGCACATGACCTCTCGAATTACATATGGGCCCCGGACACCTCGCTGAGTGCATAAAAACTTCCCTGATCAAACCAGCCACAAAAATTGAATTTCCCTATCGATATGAGTATCGCTGTAAGAGGATCCCGAGATCCGCGACATGTTTTGGGTCCAATTCCGGGCCACATCCGGTAAAACTGCCTCTACGATGTTACCAGGCCCAGTAAAGAAGTGAATGAGAAAACAAAGCCAGAAGGGTTCAGATGGAGATGAAGGGA